>OLKM01001942.1:45482-60482 GCA_900291075.1 Melanogrammus aeglefinus
AGGCGTTTAGTCCTAAAGGTGGACACCATCCCATTCTTTTTTTTCTCCCCCAAACATGTAGGCTAACAGTGTTCTTGAATTTGTGTCACCTCTGCCTCCTTTAAGACATTCTGTAGAGAAACTGCTGTCTTTGATGGACGGGGGGGGAAGTTGTATTGCAGCACTGTCTGCAGGAGGTGAAGTGTGATGTAACATCCCTGCATATGCTATAAGATTGTATCATCAAAATAGAGCAGTAAGAGGTAAGCAGGAAATGACCCGACAACTTGAATAACCTCAGACTTTGAGGTAGTAGCCTGGCTACTGTCTAGCCAGGCCCCTGGTCTCCTTGAACCATGTGGTTGGAGGATCTTGCTATCTCATTTTATTGAAACATTTGACTTGAGGTCAACCGGACAAGTCATAGTCAAACCCAGTGCAGAGCATTCAGCATACATCCAAATGTTGACACCGTCCTATAATGTTCTCTCAGTTATATCGGCAAGCGATATTTTCCCATTCATTAGTTTTTGTGGATGATGCAATGAATCGATTTTTGGGAAACTATTAACTTCAATATTTGGTACTATTATCATCGAAGCATGGCTATAAAATGTTGAGCCAGTAAATACCTCTGGAACATTCTGTTTGAGTGACTGTGGTTGCACATGTGTGTACACGCACGCGCACGCACACGCACGAACACAGGCACACACACGTGTCTTTGTGGGGGGGGGCAGGGGGATATGAGAGCATGGTGGTTTGCTGCTTGTGGCGTCAACTCAAATGAAAACAACATTAATTACGTTCAAGGAATGCCACACTCGCACACACTGAAGTGTGTGTGTGTGTGTTTATCTGTGCGTGCTCATGTGTGTTTGTCCGTGTGTGTTAGTGTGTCTGTGTGTGTGTGTGTGTGTGTGTGTGTGTGTGCTTAATGCATAACCCGCCCTTTTAATAGCTGCCAGATCTGTTATGAGGCTGTCCTAATTTGTAGCATACAGACCTAGTGCTAGTGTTGTTCTGCCCTTACTGACTGGACCCCCTTCAACCACATCCAGACCAGGGTTAGGAACACGGAAGAGACATTCTTATGCCATGACCGCTGTGTTTAGTCTCCCTCCCTCCCAGTCCGACTCGTCCTCATGTGGTCCTTCTTTAATCACCACAATGGACCTGGCGTCTCGTGGGTTCTGGGGCCGGTGAGTGTGTCAGTGTCTGCGTTGGTAACACTCACAGGGTACGGGGTCACGGCTGCTGGGAGCTTCCCTGGGCGTGTGCAAAGCCTCGGGTCGGTCTGCGGCACTCGGGAGAGACGGGGTGGATCTTTCGGAGAGACGATCCGGGTCTGGCCTCATCGTCTGGCCAGGTCTTGGCACAGTTGGATGGGGTGTAGTGCTGATCTGTGACCGCCCCAGCTCCTGGCCCTGTCATACCTAATGGGGCACACGATCAGCCTCGGTTATAAGATGGACTGCTTGAGCATCCCTTATAAGAAAGCTCTCTCCCTGGACTGCTGTGGGCTGTGTCTTCCAGAGAGAGATGTAGGGGGATTCACAAAGTTATTGTCATGACAACTGATTCGCCAGTGATTGTTAAGGTGTTGGGGGGGGGGATTATGTTGGATGGAAGAAGAATGCATTATATGATGTCTTTAACGTTGGTGGTATTTACATACATCAGTAACCTTACCCAATGTCCCCCTCTCCCCTGCACCATCAGCACCATCACCTCCAACCCCAGCATCACCAGCACCACGCAAACAAGCCCTCTGTCAGAGCCTCTCGGAGCCCGAACGGCTGACCTGGCAGACGCACAGCGCAGCGCTTTCCTTTTAGCCTTTAAAAAAAAAAAAAAAAAAATCCATTTCTTTTTCACTTCTCGGGGCCGTTCCCCAGCTCCCCAGTGTCAAAACCGTGGCTAACCTCCATCAGTGCTAATGGTGGTGGAGGTGCCCTGATGAAGATTCTGCCTCTGTGTGCACCTGCACTCTGAAGCACGTGGCTCTGGGAGGGCAGGGGGGGGTTGGGGGGGGGCAGAAGCAGCGGGGGGCTTGGTGGGGGGAGAGTGAAATGGAAGACAGAAAGGTGAAAGATAAAGGAAAGGGAGAGAGAGAGGGCAGCTGCCCCCTCCCTCCTCCCACCTTTCTGCAAAAGTGTGTGTGTGTGTGTGTGTGTGTGTGTGTGTGTGTGTGTGTGTGTGTGTGTGTGTGTGTGTGTGTGTGTGTGTGTGTGTGTGTGTGTGTGTGTGTGTGTGTGTGTGTGTGTGTGTGTGTGTGTGTGTGTCACATCATGGGCAGCTGTGCATGAAAAGTGCTGTGTGTATGTGTCATGCGAACAAGGCTTACAATTTTGTGCGTGTGCGTTAGACTGACAATGTGCGTGCGCCTGGGCTCTTGGAGGGGGTTCAGGCCGACAGATTGAGAGCAGCTTGTTAGAGGAGAGGAACAATGAGGCCACAGCCCCTCTCCTCTTCCCCGCTCCTCTCTTTCCCTCTCTGCAGGGCTCCTCCTCCTCCTCTTCAGCTCTAGTCCTTCCCTGCTCCTTCCTTTACTCTGCATCCCAACCTCGTTTTACTAAAATCTCATTCTTGCTCTCCCCTTTCACCAATTAACAATCTTTCCCTAATCTCCGGCTTCTGCTCTCTCTCTCTCTCCTCCATCTCTCCATCTCTCCACCCACCCCCCTTCCCCCCCAAAAATGTCCTCCTTCCAGTGATATCTGACCTTCCAAAATCCATTATTCATTAATCTTTCTTCTTGTGTTCTTCTCCACACACACACACACACACACACACACACACACACACACACACACACACACACACACACACACACACACACACACACACACACACACACACCCCACTTGTACTCGTCTTGCAGTCAGTCAGGACACCCACACACGTGCGTACAGAGATGCATGGCTCGGCTTAAATCGACCTCGGACATGTGCTGCTGCTGTGCATGTAGGTCCAGGGCCAGTGTGCCCTCTTTTACACACGCATGCTTTAGTCTTAGCCATGCGGTACATCAGCATGTCTACACCTCCCTTTCTCTCACAACGCTGCTAATCCAGCGACAGGACACACACACACACACACACACACACACACACACACACACACACACACACACACACACACACACACACACACACACACACACACACACACACACACACACACACACACACACCTCTAAACTCTCCACCCCCTTTTGTCTGCCTGTCCTGGAGCATTACCCTACCGGCTGTGCCCTCCTAATTGCTCCGGACCCTGCAGAGTATTGGGGGGGGGGTGGGGGGGGCTTGAGGTGGCATGGGGTGACGAGGTCTCCAGCCATGATGGGAGGTTCTCCCCCCCCCCTCCCCCCCTCATTCTCCAGGCCCGCCGTGCCGCTAAACAAGTGTTCTTTTGGCTGAGCGGCTCTTGTACACACAACACACACACACACACCACACACAACACACACACAACACACACACACACACACACACACGTCCCTCCCATAACACGCATTCCACACTGCAGACCAAGGATACACATGGACGACATGTGACTTTGGTTGATTCCGTTTCCTAACCACACGGGTTCCTGTGTGTAGAGAATGAGCGCCGAGAGCCGCTCGGATAAAGTGTGCACGTGATGAAAGTTTGCGCAGCTATAAGAAAGGAAACTATGGACTGCATGAAAATATGTCGTGGCGTGTGGTCCATGATGAATACCACTCCGGCTGTCCAATGGCGAGCTCGTACATGACCTTTGCATAATATGTCACGCCAACTCATCGCCCGACACCCCCTTTTTCTCCTCAGGCACCTCTGCAGGCGCCCCCCGGTTCCTCTGCCAACGCGGTCGCTGCTGCGGCTGCAGCGGCCTCTGGGACCCCCCAGTCGCTGAAACTAACGTACCCAGAAACCCTGGACCGCATCAAGGAGGAGTTCCAGTTCCTCCAGACCCAGTACCACAGGTGTGTTCCGCCGTCTGTCACTCACAGGGAGGTGTAAACACAGGCTTTGGACCGGGGAACAAATCGAAAGAGAGAAAGGACATATGGCAACGAGAATAAAGCAGATTGCTTTAAGATTATCTTGCATCTTGTATCTCCTATTTTTTTTAAGCGGCATCCAAGCAGGGCTTGGTGTGCACTTTCCTCCATGGCTGTGCTTTATTGTTTTTTATGAGTTGTGTGGAGTTATGTCTATATAATGTTTTATAGTTATTATGTTTTGGCTTGGACGCAGCATTTTCCTGGCATCGTTTCCAAAAGTGTGTGTGTGTGTGTGTGTGTGTGTGTGTGTGTGTGTGTGTGTGTGTGTGTGTGTGTGTGTGTGTGTGTGTGTGTGTGTGTGTGTGTGTGTGTGCGCGCAAGACAATTAGCCTGTGTGGCTGACGGCATTCTGTGCAGGAATGTGTCCAGAATGCTTTTGAAAGTGGGTCTGTGGTTGGCTTTAGTGTCCCAGACCCACACCGCTCGCTTGGCAATTCTTCAGAGGGTCCCCTTCTCCCCCACCCTCCCCCTTTCTCTCTCGACTCTCCACATCCCACTTTGATACCGTTGCCCAGGACTCCCCCTCCAAGCGCCTTTGTCCTCTCTCCAGCTTCCATTGTGTAGCACCCGGCCCCACTGTGGACGGACACACACACACACACACACACACACACACACACACACACACACACACACACACACACACACACACACACACACACACACACACACACACACACACACAAAACACCCCCCCCCCCCCCCGGCTGCATGTTGTGCGTGCCAAGCCATTCTCGTTAGCCAGTAGCTTAAAGTCTTCCAGTCCAAACAAGCGGCTGACCTGCCCTGGAACGGCTGATTCCAGGCATACCTTCGAATGCCCCCGAGCCGATTCCCCCCCCACCCTTCTGCTGCACTGACACACACACAATGGAAAGCTAGGTAGCTCCGTATAGCCGCCGCTAATCCTTTATCATATCATAACGCTCATTCAATTCCTGACTGGAGCCGGATCGACGCGGTTCGTCACAGTGCGACGGGGTCACGGTTTCCCAGCAGCGCAGTCAAGAGTCATGCGTTCCTGGAATGTAATCAAAAAAAACGCACACAAAAAGTTCACAGCAAGTTTCCAAAACAAATTGAAATTCTACATGGCCCGGAGGGTGTTCTGAGTCTGACCACTGTTTGTGAAGACGCTGGCCTTGACGGACAAACCTGAACTTCAACTTCAGACCTACTTGGGATGTCCCTGGATCTGTTGGGTCGAGGCGAGGCCGGGCATTATCCGTTCCACTCGGCGGACGTTTTGCGTCGCTTCACCTGCTTCACCTTAAGACACCTCGGGTCTTCAGCTCCTTTTGTGGCTAACACAGGTGGCACGAAACGCGTAAAACCCATTAAAGCTGAGATCACGGAAGCGGTTAGGGAAGTCAGAGGAGGGGCTGCATTCAAACCGCACTGGTTTTATTAGCCGTCTTTTTTTCAAAGATGCCCATTAAAACCCCGGCAAAGGGCTGGGCCTTTACACCAGGATGCTTAGAGGAGTGCTGGCTGTCTTTTACATATTTGATGGCTTGATGAATGTGCAGATAAACATCCTAGATGATGCCCAACAGTGCCAAGATTACTGCTTCCCTTCCCTCTCCTCCCCTCCGAGGCCGACATCGGAGTAGTTTGAGAAAGCTGAACGCCATGGCAACGTGGCGACGTAACAGCCAAGAAGGTCGACAAATGATTGACAATAGATGGTATTGGATTGCCTTTTTAGATCGCTCTCTCTCTCATGAAATGTTGATTTGACGAGGCCTTTTGTGCGGTGGCACGGTGCTATCCGATTTGCGTAGATTGATATTATATTGCAGGCGCGGGCGTTCTCCTTCTGGTTGCAGAGGTATAATGAACAGTGGCCATGGTGCTTCTCAGATTTTCAGATGGTTCTCTGTGCTTGGAGTGCGTTTTCTATCGCTGGCTCTTTCTGAAGCCAGCATTCAAATCCACCAGTCAAAAGAGAGCGCAAGTGTTACTCTTGGGAGAGTACTAGTTGATATGCTTAGTCATAACTGCATTGCTATATTCGCAATTACGTGAGTAAGTTATTGGGCGTGATTTACAGAGGAGAAAGCCTGCCTTTTAATTCAATCCCTGTTTTGGTCATTGCACATTTCGAAAGACACTTTTCTGCTTCTGGCATCTATGCCCCTGACGTGCAGTAAGAAACACACAGACACAAAAAGACACACACACACGCAGGCAAACACAGAAACACGGACACACACGCACAAAAACACACGCGCAGTATAAATATGCATGCACAAAATGACAGCTAAACTCACAGACTTAGAGGGACATTTTGCATGGCCACACACACACACACACGCGTGATCTCAAAATAGTAGGGCTTATCTTTGTATTTCTGTGTCGGAGAAGGTGGCTGGATGCTGATCGATGATGGCTTAGTGGGCAGGAAGGGGGCCGAAAAGAGATTAGTCTCGTGTGAGGGTGTGCATTCCAATAACGAGAACTATTTTGGTTGTAAAGTGTGTGTGTGTGTGTGTGTGTGTGTGTGTGTGTGTGTGTGTGTGTGTGTGTGTGTGTGTGTGTGTGTGTGTGTGTGTGTGTGTGTGTGTGTGTGTGTGTGTGTGTGTGTGTGTGTGTGTGTGTGTGTGTGTGTGTGTCAAGCAACGAGGAAGGGGAAGACGTCTGTGGGTTGGTTCAATAATTAACATTCTGTGTGACTGCGAGCGTGTCGGCTCTAAACGCTCTCTAATCAACCTGCACGGTGGGGGGAGCCGACAACACAAAGCCTTCATTACTGTAACACGCACTACGTACGCACTACGCACGCGCACTCGCTCGTGCGTCCGTATAGTGCGGGGCTCACCACGCACTCCGCCGCAGTGACAGGCGGGCTGAGTGGTCCTCCCGCACGGCTCGCCCTCAGAGCGACGAGTGCATGGGGGACGAGAGGGGCGCCCGCGACGAGAGGCGCCGCGTCCTCCATGCCAGAGCTTGAGCTGCTGTTCAGTCCCGCAAGGTCAGCAGCACTCCAGTGGAGAACCGCACCGTTCTCATAATGGATCCCTCCTTAATAATGTCCTCAATTAACGCCGGGCGCCAGGGGGGGGGGGGGGGGAGAGAGGTGTTTAATGTGGTGCCAGTCATCATTTTTAATATGAAACAATATTTACGGGCCTTCTTGATCACGGCCGAGGAGTGACACTTTCATTGGTGGATCCGTCCACATGGCCGGCGTTTTTCAAAGGCCGGTTGAATGCGGGGTATAGGTTTATGTGCGGGGGCGTTGTCCTGCTGGGTTTTGATCGGTGTCCGACTGTCCGTCCATCGCTATTGTTTTGCAGAGGAAGCAGGATTTGTGGTCAGGGTTTTATCGACATGTTTGTTTTTGTTGGTGGGTTTGTTTCACAGAGAAAAACCCTTCCTAATACCGTGTGTTTGTGTGTGTGCACAGGTCTCAAGGATAAACACTCACGTGTGTGTGTGTGTGTGTGTGTGTGTGTGTGTGTGTGTGTGTGTGTGTGTGTGTGTGTGTGTGTGTGTGTGTGTGTGTGTGTGTGTGTGTGTGTGTGTGTGTGTGTGTGTGTGTGTGTGTGTGTGTGTGTTGCACACACTAGGGATGGGGGGAAGTAAACAAAAGTAAGCCAGTAATAAGAATGCAATCTTCGTGGAAACGTATAATGCTACCATCCTACAATGGGCATAATGGTTCGCCCATAGTTGATTTGCTCTCTAATAAAGCAGAAATACACTCCAATATAGAACATTAAACCACACAAAAGATAAAAATCACACAATTTTGCATTATACGCGATACATAAGGTATCCACAGTCAAAAATTAATGTATTATATCGTACCGCTAGGCTCCTGTCCCTAGTTCCCCCCCTGGGGATGGGGAAAGACTTCCCCAAAGCCCACCGGGTGGGGGGTGTGTTTAGTTGTGCACGGGTGTTGGCACGTGCGTGTGGGGGGGGGGGGGGGTTTGAAGTAGAAGGGGAAAGAGAGAAGGCGATGGTTTTTCCCAGTACTGACGCAGGAGAGCACAGCACGGAGCATTAATAGTTGATGAGATGTAAAGTGAACATGCATATACCTGGAGGTCTGATGTGAGTGTGAGTGTGTAAGTGGTGACATGCATGTGTGTCTGTGTGTGTGTGTGTGTGTGTGTGTGTGTGTGTGTGTGTGTGTGTGTGTGTGTGTGTGTGTGTGTGTGTGTGTGTGTGTGTGTGTGTGTGTGTGTGTGTGTGTGTCCTTGTGTCTGTATTGGTTGATTTTGGAGTCAGAAATTGGGGGTTTGGTGTAATTTTCATATAGATGGAATTATTACAAAGAGAGGTTCGGAAAAATTCTTTAACAATTCACGTAAATACATTTATTTCTTCAGTGAGAGTTACATACACTTTTTTTGCGGGTGTGGCATTGCAATTTGTTTTTCATTAGTTTTTTTTGCAGGCATGTTATCCCCATGGTTACAGCTTAACACAACTTTGATACTTATCAAGTACTGTGTACGAGTGTTAAAATCAGCAGTGTTGTTTTGCACTTATACTATTAAACTAAGGGTCACGGGGGCTTACCCCTCTCTCGGACACGGCCGTGAACCTCTGCTCAGACAGAGCTCCACACATCGACGCTCGCCCTCGCCACCGCCGTCCCTCGGTCACGCGCCACAAAATAAACGCTGCTGAAGTTGGGAGCAGGATGGAACGTTCACAAACTGGTTATCGGAGCCAACCAGTTTGTGAACGGGTTTATGAACGGGTCGTTCGCAAACTTGTCGGAGACAACCCTATGTCCGGCAACGTTTTTTTCAAAAATGAAGGCCTTATTTCCGTTACTGTGATGAAATGGCATCGATTTTAAAATTTGGACTATAATTTTAGACGTATCACCAAGACGCATCCATTTCTAAAGGTCTCTGTGTGCTCTCGTACTGCTTAAAATAACCGCCTTTTTATTCAATTATTGATGATTGATGCTTAGTTGGTTCATATGAAAACATTGGCTAAGAAAATGATTCTCAAAATTCAATAAGAAATTTGGCGTTAATTTGATCATTTGTGGAGTTATTTAAAGGGCTTTGGAGTAAAGAACAATGTACAGCAGAGGTCCAGTAGCTGACACGCTAACTATAGCATCTATTCTAGTTTAATCACTGTCAAAGGGGGGTGTGTGTGTGTGTGTGTGTGTGTGTGTGTGTGTGTGTGTGTGTGTGTGTGTGTGTGTGTGTGTGTGTGTGTGTGTGTGTGTGTGTGTGTGTGTGTGTGTGTGTGTGTGTGTGCTAAACCATGGCAGGTCCACGTGGCCACCTGAATGCTCATGTATTGCATCCAGTCATATGTTAACATTAGTCAGTGTGACTAAATGGGTGTGGTGTGTTTGTGCGCGCGCTGTGCTGACTGAGCTGTCTGGGGGCTGGCAGGCTGCTGATTTGTAGCGCGTTTGGCTGATCATCTTATCTCCTGTCAGCGGCAGGGAAAGATTGGGGGGACCAAGTCTGCCATCTCCATCGCTCTCGCTCATGCTTTCTCGCTCTCTCTCGCCCTCTCTCTCTCTCTCTCTCCCTCTCAATCTCTTGCCTCACTCTCTTGCTAGCCCTCTCTCTCCTTCTCTCGCTGTCTCTCCTGCTCCCTCTCTCCCATTTTGCTATCTCTCTCCTTTATCTCTTGCTCCTTTTTTGCTTTCTGTCACTCATCCTCTTGTTTTTACACACGCACGCACACACGCACGCACGCACGCACGCACAGCACACACACACACACACACACACACACACACACACACACACACACACTAACTTCTGTCCTTGCTTCTTTCTCTCCTCTGTATTTTTAATTTCACTGCTCTGCCATTTTTGTATCTCTTGCTCTCTCCCTCACTCTCTTGCTCTTTATCTCTGAATAGTAGCGAGCCAAGGACTAATTATTACAGGCAATCATTTGTCCATGTAATAGCCCCCCCCCCACACCACACACACACACACACAACACACACACACACACACACACTACTATCTGCACCTAAAGACACACCCTCATAGTAAACACACACACACACACACACACACACACACACACACACACACACACACACACACACACACACACACACACACACACACACACACACACACACACACACACACACACACACACACACACACACACACACACACTACTATCTGCACCTAAAGACACACCCAAAAGACATACATAGTACACACACACAGTCATTTCCTTTCCTTATAGTTGTATTCTCTTTACCTAAAGGACGGCCAGGGCTCTGAATGTAGAGACTGCTCTTTTCGTACGCATCCATTTCCGCCAGTGGACAATGAATCCATGAATGACGAACTCAATGTCGCAGAAAAAGAAACCAAACATACAGACCACACACACAAGAGTAAACATGTTGTACTCCTCAGCCTAACCCCTACTTCCTGTCGGTGTGAGTTTTTTCAGAGGTCTGTCAGCCCCCACAGTCCCATTTCCTGTCTCCCAGCTAAGCGATAAGTAGCCCGATAACGTTGCAAGACGTTATCAGTCTATTAATCCTTTTTTAAACATCTTTGCCAAAGAGTTCAAAACAGCCAACCTTTATCTTTATCCTGCGGTTAACAGGGAGTTTGTGCCCGTACTAGAATGCACATGCAATAATTTACATTTTCCCATGAGGCTCTGCTACACACACACACACACACACACACACACACACACACACACACACACACACACACACACACACACACACACACACACACACACACACACACACACACACACACACACACACACACACACACACACACACACACACACACACACTGTGTGTGTGTGAGAGAGCTCACAGTGCCACGTTAGTTCCCACACAGTCCATCCCAGAATGACTTGTGCCGATAGGCAATTCCACTGTAATAAAATCTTTGGTGCGGGGGTGGAATGGGAGTGTTGGGGGAGGGATGATGGGTGTTGGGTGCACGGGAAGGGGGGGAGAGTGTGAATGGGGGGGGGGGGGGATTAATCCCCCCCCCCCCCCCGCCTCTCCGTCCCTCTTCTACTCAACTGGATGGCAATGATAAATGAGTCAATTACGGGCGTATGTGTGCACAGGGCTTCAGCAAGCGACCACGGATGGGGGCTGTTATTACCTGTTGCTGAAGCCGGGGGTAATGTTGCGGTATTAATCATATTCTAATTTTCATCCACCAAATGACCCCCCTCCCCCACCACCACGGGCACTAAACTCCAACCCACGCACGCACGCGCGCGCGCACACGCACACGCACACACACTCTCATTCACTCACTCACTCCCCAGCTCAGCCCGGCACACTGCGATCCCTGCATCCATCTATCAGAGGACCGCAAACAAGCCCGCATAAACCGTTGGGGCCTAAATATACCGGCTCTCCTGGTGTGTGTGTGTGTGTGTGTGTGTGTGTGTGTGTGTGTGTGTGTGTGTGTGTGTGTGTGTGTGTGTGTGCGTGTGCGGTGTGCGAAGATGCTTGTTTATCCAGTTATAGGGGACACTTGGGGACAGTTAAGCCATGAGGGAGAGATGGAAGACAAAGACACGGAGAGGACAGACGCTGATATGGGACACATGGGAGAAGGCGTGTGTGTGTTCTCGTATCACTCATGTGGTGCTGGGAGAGTCTTGGGATCCCATGGTGGCTATAGACCACATTAGCCACTAACGACACACACACACACACACACACACACACACACACACACACACACACACACACACACACACACACACACACACAACACACACACACACACAGACACACAGAGAGAGGTCCCTGGAGGCAGGGTGGGTCGCTGTGAGGTTCTACGGGAAACATCTGGTGGAAGGTGGTTTGTTTTTTATGAGAAAAAGAGTAGACCCTGTCACTCTTGGCCCACTTAATCAGAAGCCTAGATGTTTGTGTTAACTCTGGGTTGTGTGTGTGTGTGAATGTGAATGTGCATTGGGGACGGTCAGGTAATTGTGAAGAATGGAGCAACAGAATGAGAAGTGGAGGGCACATGGATAGAGAAAAATAGTCCAGTGGGCGGGGGGGGCGGGGGGGAGACCTTGGATGTGCCTGGCTGCAGTCCTGGCTGGATTTCAAGCTCCAAGTGTGAGTTCATCTATTTCTGATGTGCTCCGAAGTGATAATGGCTGTCAGCACCCAGAAGCCCTGCCCTCTCCTTCTCTATCTCTCTCTCTCTGTCTCTCTCTCTCTCCATCTCTTTCTCTCACCTCTCTCTCTCTCTCTCTCTCTCACTCTGTCCCTCTTGCTCCCCAATTTTCACACTCTCTCCATCTCTGTCTCTCTCCATGTGGTCCTCTCCCCGCATGCAGCTAGCTCTCTCTGTCTCTGTCACTGTTTCTCTCTCGCTCTCTCCCTGCCCTTCTCGCTCGCTCCATGTCGGTCCCTCCTTCCCTCTCTCTCTCTCTTTTTGGATGTTTGTGTATCGGATCGAATGGGAGTGAGTCACAGAGTGGGCTCATTTGTTGTCATGTTGTCGTATTGTGTTGTGGGTTTCAGCCTTGGGTATTACGTCAACCAACAGTGTACACTATTCCATAGTTTGTTTCTTCCCCCCCCCCCCCCAATCCCAACACTGCTTCTCTATTCCCATTCTTTGTCCTCCTCTTTCTTGTTCACTGCAGTTTGAAGTTGGAATGTGAGAAGCTGGCTACAGAGAAGACGGAGATTCAGAGACACTACGTGATGGTGAGACGCACACACGCACGCACACACGCACGCACGCACGCGTGCGTGCGCGCAGAATGAAATGGTTAAATGAAGGTTTGCATGAACACACACAATATGCCCGAAAAAACCACTCACACACACATAACAAACAGCGCCTATACATCCGTTTACTTTCTTGAGGAACGTCGGACTGCACTTGGCAGCTTGAGTGGAGCTTTCCCGTCTGTGATGGCGAGCATGCGTCTAGCGCACACACGTAGGGGAGTGTGCATTGTAATGATCAACGGGGCTATGAGGAAGGGACTGCCAACCGAAATGACACCTTTTACTATGTTGACGAAATGCTAAAGATCATGCACCTGTTGTTTTGAATGCATGTGCTCAATATGATTTGGTGAGATGGTGATGTTAATTTTTTGTAGCATAATGGCTACTGCGTGCGACTTGTAGTGGAAATGCACCTGGTGTCCTCAGGAAACCGGGTGCCCCACCTCCCCCCCACCCCTACGTCTGTCAGAAATCACTGCGAGTCTTCTTGGATAAAAAGTGTCAACAAAAAATGACGAGATAGGAACTTGGCCGCCGGCCACCCTAAATCAACATCGGATCCATTGACTGTAGTGTCGATTTAATGACCATAACCGTGTCCCTTGAGGTCATTCTGCCCCTGGCACGGGTACAGCCCACTGGCAGTCTCGTAGAGCCCAGCTGTACGACTGTCGGCTGCTTCTCGGGATTTGCGGCCATTTCGGTTGCCGTTGGTGACGTTACGGCGACCGGCCATAACCCAACGGCCCGTGCTAAGGTTCAACACGCGCGCCGCGCTCCGTCAGCGGCTTACCGGACGTCAACAAGTGTCTGGAGTTTGAATCCCCGAGGCAAAAAATAAAAAGGAGGAAAAATAAATCTGCCAACGTGCCCCTGAGCCAGGCATTAAGTACACAGGAAGAAGCGCCCGGTGGCCTGGGGTTGGACACCGCTGCTAATCACACAAGCTTGTCCCTAGGTTTCCCCATCCCCGGCGTGGCACAGAGAGGGGGCTGTGTAGCTTCCTTGGCACAAAGCAGGCACTTGTGGATCGAGCAGGGGGGGAGGAGGGAGGGGAGGGAGGAGGAGGAGGAGGCGGAGAGAGAGAGGGGGGTTAATTTGGCACGACGCGACGCCCAGTCCTCTGCTTCTGGCTGCCGAATTGGGGGAGTTTGGATGTTGCTAAGCAACAGGCAAAACTTGGCACGCCGACTTTTGAGCGGAGAAGCCAGCTGCCAGGAAAAGGCGTCTTTTATGGAGGCGCACACACACACACACACCACACACACACACACACACACACACACACACACACACGCCCATGCTTAAAGAACACACACACACACGCACACATGAAGAACACACACATGGATGCACGTATGCGCGCACAAACACACAAGTGGGC
The DNA here is from genome assembly GCA_900291075.1 of Melanogrammus aeglefinus. Taxonomy (NCBI): domain Eukaryota; kingdom Metazoa; phylum Chordata; class Actinopteri; order Gadiformes; family Gadidae; genus Melanogrammus; species Melanogrammus aeglefinus. The sequence goes on from OLKM01001942.1 coordinate 59,610, forward strand.
ACATGCATAAAGGACACACACATACAGGAGGACACACAACAACACTCATATGGAGAACAACACACGTATAAATAACAAACCCGACGCGGCACGCAGAGCGAGAGTGGGGAGCCACACATCCACAAAAACCAGCACCCACACATTTTAGGGAAACACAGACACACACAAAGCCCAGCTCAAGACGCCTCCACAGTTACACTCTGCCACAGAAAATGCCAAGACACACACACGCACACACGCACGCACACAGGGACACAGAGCCAGTGTTGGTGAGGATGTGTGTGTGTGGATAGAAAGAGGACCCCTGCCATCCCCTCTTCCATTCTGCCAAGTGGTTCTGGCTGCCCAACTGCCAATCTCCTCTCCCCCAACCAGCAGTTGTGAAAAGTAAATGTCAGCCTGTCACTTTCCACGGCATCTGACTTTAAAATGCCCCCCCCCCCCCCTATTCTCCATCTCTCTCCCTGGCTCTCTCCCTGGCTCTCTCCCTGGCTCGCTTTCCCTAACTCGCCCTATCTTACTTGCCCACTCGGTCCCGTCTTCCTCTTACACTTTCTCTCTCTCTTTCTTTTTCTCTCTCTCTCTCTCTCTCTCTCTCTCTCTCTCTCTCTCTCTCTCTCTCCTCTCTCTCTCTCTCTCTCTCTCTCTCTCTCTCTCTCTCTCTCTCTCTCTCTCTCTCTCTCTCTCTCTCTCTCTCTCTCTCTCTCTCGCCCTCACCACTTTCACTCTCATCTCTCTCGCTTTCTTTCCTTCTCTGTCTTTGTCTACCTCCCATCTTTCTGTCTGTCTGTCTGTCTCTCACCCTATCTCTGTCTCTCTCTCTGTCCATCTGGGTGTCTCTCTCACTCTGTCTCCGTCTCTGTCTGTCTCTCT
>OLKM01001942.1:65482-82107 GCA_900291075.1 Melanogrammus aeglefinus
AGGATCAATGGCTCCCAATAAATACCGATCCTCCATTAAATTCAGCCTCCGTAACCAAATTGCAACACTTCATCACTGACGCCCCCCCACAACCACTAAACCCTGCACCCCCTCAAGCCTCGCGGGTCTGATGCCCTGCAGACCCCCAACCAACCGACCCCCCCCCCCCCCCCCCTCTTTAGCCTCGTCCTTTCACTCCATTGCATGCAACCCCCTCCCTCCCCCACCCCAGCCATTACTGTCTCTCCATTCCCAGCATGTACCCCCCCCCCTTCCCCCAAACTCCCTCCCCAAGCGCCAGTAATTGACCCAGACCCTCTCTCTCCTCTTCCCCAACTGTCCCTCTATGTCTCTCTCCCCGTCTCTCTCGGCATGCAGCAGCAGCTCCAGGCCCAGCACCTGTCCCAGCACGCCGCCCAGGGCCTGCCCATGGGCGCGCACCCCTCCGGCCTGTCGCACCCGGGCCTGGCGCTGGGCGGGGGCTCCAGCCTGCTGGCCCTCTCCGGGGCCCTCGGGGCCCAGCTGGCGGCCAAGGACGAGAGGGCCCACCTCGAGGCCGCCGCCGCCGCCGCCGCCGTGAACACCACAGAGGTAGGGGTGAAAAGGGGGGTGCAAGGGGTCCCGGGAGGGGGTGGGGTGGGGGGGGTGTCCGGGGAGGGCTAGTGGGTGCCATGGGTGTGTGGGTTGTGGGGGGGGGGGCTGGGGATAGAGGGAGTGGGTTGTGGTTGCTGGGACTACGGGCTGTCGCCACATGGCCTCTTCATCCTCCCCTGTTTAGATCTCGATGGTTAGATGGATACCAGTCCAAGCACTTCAAAGTCACCGTCGGCTTTATTGTCGATTTTTTTTTTGTAGCAGACATGCAAAGGAATCGAAAATGCGTTTCTCACTATACCACGGGGAAGGAGATAGAGTGCACAGGCACAACAGATAAAGGCAAGACCTCTCCCATCATAACCATAAAGTGCACAACAGATAAAGACATTTACCTATCTAAAAAATAAGCAATAAAATGCAAGAGTGCAAAAGTGATAGCCGAAGCCTTGGTAGAGTGATGGGAGATAACGTTGCGTGTGCGTGTGTGTGTGTGTGTGTGTGTGTGTGTGTTTGCCTTGTGTGCACGCTTCCTCTCTTTTGGTCTGCTCATGGGACGTGCGGCACTGCTACCCGGGATGAACATGGACCGCGAGGCGGGGCCGGTGAGTGGAGAACGCCGCCCTTACCGGCGGCGACTTTTAACGCCCTGATCCTCACGGGCTCAAACACCACCACCGCATATAGCATGCACCGGCGCGTTCCGCCTCGTTCCCTCGTGATATTCCCACCGCCTGTTCACGCGGGAGCAATGCACTTTATAATGCGGGTGTTGTTTCGTGGCGCCACGCCGTCCGGTTGCTATTATTGTGTGGCGAGGGATTGATGAGGTAAACTTTGCATCTCCACTACACTTTGAGATGGGGGCAGTGGGCATCCACTCAATAAACATTATGTGGGTACCCCCCCCCCCCAACCCCAACCGTTTGACCCCTGAGAGTGTTAAAGTGCCCGGAGGCTGTTTTGCATGGCCATATCCCTCCCCTCCCTCCCTCCCTCCCTCCCTCCCTCCCTCCCTCCCTTCCCTCCCTCCCTCCCTCCCTAGCAGTGCTTGCTATGTGGTGAGCTTGAGCCGATCGATGCAGCCTGATATTCTCACATTCATCTCGGCTGCTCGAGTGCTTGAGATGATTTATGCAGTGTTTCTCACCTCATTATCACACTTCTCTGCCCCCCCCCCACCCCCACCCCCCTCTCGCCGCGTGCCCTCCACACCCTCCTCCGCACCCTCCCTCCACCCGCTCTCCCACCCTTCGCCACCTCCCTCCCCCCTGTGTTTAATTGCTCTCAATCCTTCCATCTTTACTTCCCCACCTCTCCCTTACCTCTGCTCCTTCTCCCCTGTGTCCTTGGCCTTTTTCCTCCTCCTCTCCTCACCCTCCCTCCCTCCCTCCTGTCCTCTTCCTCCCCGTCACTCGTCTGATCTCTCTCGCACTCTCCCTCGCTCTCGCTCGCACTCTCCCTCGCTCTCTCTCGCACTCTCCCTCGCTCTCCCTCGCCCTCGCTCTCTCGCTCTCTCTCTCTCTCTCTCGCTCTCTCTCTCGCTCTCTCTCCCTCGCTCTCTCTCGCTCTCTGCTCTCTCTCTCTCTCTCTCGCTCTCTCCTCGCTCTCTCTCGCTCTCTCTCGCTCTCTCTCGCTCGCTCTCGCTCTCTCTCTCTCTCCCTCGCTCTCTCGCTCTCGCTCTCTCGCTCTCCCTCCCCCAGTAAACAATCCCTTCATTGCTCTTCTCCACTCCTTTACCATGGTTTGTTTTTTTTCACATTATCTTATCTTCCTATTTCATCACATTATTTTTGTATTTTATTTATATATTGTTGTATTTATTCCCCCCGCCCCCCATGCAGAGTTCCCTGTCCAACGGGGACAAGGGGCGTTCTGCAGACTACCTCAGCAACGGCAAGAAGAGGAAAGTGGAGGAGAAGGAGTTCATGACGGACTATGTGAGTACGCTGCGCTCCGCGCGCTCGGATGCTCTTTAACTTGTTAAATCAATGGTTCAACTGTGTGTGTGTGTGTGTGTGTGTGTGTGTGTGTGTGTGTGTGTGTGTGTGTGTGTGTGTGTGTGTGTGTGTGTGTGTGTGTGTGTGTGCGTGCTTTAGTATGAGGTAGTGACACCCACTCGAAACAATGAACGTTCAAGAATAGACATACGGGCGATTTTGTCTCTACACTCAAGGCTCTCTCAAAATGTGTTCTCAAACAACATTAATTATCATCAATATAAAAAACTAGGATCCCAGTTAAGAGTGGAGTCCGATTAACGCCAAGTTAGATTCTACTGAAAAAGATGCTGCCGTTTTGTCGGTCGGAAACTTTGACGAGTTGGTAACATGCTACTTTCTGTCTCCCTCCCTCTCCGTCCCCCTCTCTCAGGGCAGCGATGCGGATAAGAGCGATGATAATTTAGTGGTGGACGAGGTTAGTATGTCGCTGTTGGGCTCTTGGGCCCACTGCACGTCACACTCTTTATTTGCACGGTTGTGCAAACACAGACGCACTCGACACACACACACACACACAGATAAAGAGACACACACACACACGCACGCGCGCGCCCAGAGCCATGCCGCCTGCATCCAAATGGGCCTCTGACCCACCCTCTCACACACACCACACACACACACACCATACACACCACTCGCACACACATGCACACCAACATGCTAAAATACGTGGAAATGTGAAGGCTCATTCAGGCATTTATTGACACATTCAATTACAAGCGTCATGCCATTTTTTTTTGATGCGAAAAAGAAAAAGACTGAAATATCGGAGGGGAACGCAAGCTGGTCCTCTGCCAAACAGCAAATAATAATTCAAAAATGTAATTCATCGTTTTAACATATAAAGTGTTTTCTAAACTGCGTTCTGAATGCCCAGGACCCGTCGTCCCCGCGCAGTGTGCAGTCCTACTCCTCCAGGGAGAACGGCCTGGACAAGATGCCCCCCTCTCGCAAGGAGGCTCCCCCTCAGGCCAGCCCCACCTCCCTGGCCTCCTCCAGCAGCGCCCCCTCCCCCTCCAGGGGGAAGGACCCCCCGCAGGTAACGTGGGACACACGCACGCGTACGTCGGACACGACACACAGAAACATACGGACAGACACGCACGCACACGTACGTTGGACATGACGCACAGAAACATACGGACAGACACGCACGCACACGTACGTTGGACATGACACACAGAAACATACGGACAGACACGCACGCACACGTACGTTGGACATGACACACAGAAACATACGGACACACACGCATCGCACACGTACGTCGGACACGACACACACAAACATACCGTCAGACACGCACGCACACGTACGTTGGACATGACACACATAAACATACGGACAGACATGCATGCACACGTACGTCGGACATGACACAAACATACGGACAGACACGCACGCACACAAAAATACGGACACACACGCACGCACACGTACGTCGGACACAACACACACAAACATACGGACAGACACGCACGCACACGTACGTCGGACACGACACACACAAACATACGCGTATTCCTATCCTTTCCGATTTTATTATTTGAGGTTCATGTTCACCTTATCGAAACCTTGATTTATAAATCCCCCCCCCCAGAGGGAGAAGTCGAGCACCCCAGGGATGAAGCCTGGCACCCCCATGTCCCAGGAGTCCAACACTCCTGGACCCAGCGGACCGCCACAGTTCCGCCCGGTGCCAGGCAAGCCTGCCGTGGACCCTCTGGGTAAGACCGCACACACACACACACACCGCACAAATCACAAGACAATAGTGTTGAAACAATTTCTATCCAGTCCTTTGTATATTGTATGTTCAAGTGCTTGTGGTGTTGATTCAGACGGCTAACAACCCCTCACGCGGTTCGATAAACCATCAAGTACACTTATATGGTCTTTAAAGATCTCCGTCAAAGAGACAAAGAAAAGCCAAGCATCACATCCATTGGCTAGCTGCCATCATCTGACACACGTTTCCTTAGGCACCAAGTACCCCACCTGTACGTTGAATCTCATTGGTTGGATATCAGGTAGCAGCCCCCCCCCCCACATACATGCACACTGACACACATGTACGCATGCACATGCACACACACTGACCACCATCTGGGCTTAATAAGTAGCAGTGGTTAGATGCGTTCAGTGCTCCTCACTTTCTAAATGGAAAGATTAGGAGGGGTGACGGACTGTGACTGTGAGCTGGTTCATAATAAGCCTTGATCTATTCCAGAGCCTCTCTCTCTCTCGCTCTCTCTCTCTCGTACTCTCTCTCTCTCGCTCTCTCGGTCTCGCTCTCTCTCTCGCTCTCTTGTACTCTCTCTCTCTCTCTCTCTCTCGCTCTCTTGTTCTCTCTCTCTCTCGCTCTCTTGTACTCTCTCTCTCTCACTCTCGCTCTCGTGCTCTGTCGCCCTCCTTTTTTCACACACACACACACACACACACACGCACACACCCCTCCCCCCCCAAGAAATAATGCCATGATTCGTACAAATTGCAGGTGCACCTCACATGGATACACAGACGAACGCACGCACCTCCCCCCCAAGAAATAATGCCATGATTCGTACAAATTGCAGGTGCACCTCACATGGATACACAGACGAACGCACGCACGTACACACTAAGGAGCTGCAGGTGTGGGCGGTTGCCAGCAGGGGGCAATAGTGGTCTTGTTCTGCAGACAGCCTCCAGAGGCCGTGGAGGTGGCTGGGAGTCTGCGTTCACAGGCTCTGAGCTGTCACTCTGGGCTGTCTCAGGCCCTGAGAGGCCCAGTGTGGGGATCTCCTTCATCCTACATTAGCATGAGAGAACAGCGAGGGAAAACACTTTGCATAACCTAACCTCTCGTTGTCTTGCCCTCCCCTCCCCCCCCCATCTCCACCCTTCTCAACCCCCCACTCCCCTCCCTCCTCCCCCCTTCCCTCCTCCCTCCTCTCCTCCTTATCCTCTCCTCCATCCGTCCCACCCTGCCATATCTCTCTCCCCCTCCCTCCTCCTCCCTCCCTCCCTCCCTCCCTCCCTCCAGCCCTGGGTCTGAGGAACTCCCTGGCGGCCCAGGGAGCCTACCCTCCGGGGGCCTTCGGCCTGCCCCCCCCAGGGGTGAACGGGGACCTGCCCGGGGGAGCGGGCTACGGGGCAGCGCTCCACCTGGTCTCCCCCCAGATGAACGGATCGGCAGCCGCCGCAGCCGCCGCCGCCGCCGCCGCCGCCGCGGGCTACGGACGGTCACCTGTGGTGAGAGGGGGGAGGGGGGTCTTCATGTTCTACCTTGTTATCCTCCATTCGTTTTGGTGCATTCCCTTTTCGTGTCGCTGCCACTGTTCATTTTTTGCTGGCGTCTGAAGGTAGTTGATCATCGGGAGACGAGCAGGAAGTTTGTTTTTAGTTTGTATAAACATAAGATAAGTGAATGCTGAAGGGATTTCTGGGAAATTTTTAGTTTTGCAACACGCAGGAGCTCTGAATGCTTGCATGACATCGTGAACAAATGTCTCTCCGGCCCGTCTGCACGTTGAAACAACGTGTTTCAGCGCGCCAAGGACAAAAGCACATCAATGCGGATTTTGATTTATATAATATTTTATTTTATTAATATAATTTGATGGACGGCCACCATCAGCCTGTGTAACGCCCTCTTGGTGGAGTTGGGGTGGATGACTTTTTGAGCCTACTTGATCTTTGAGGCGGGATTCAATCGGTCAACTTGAAGCCTAAAGTGGTGTGCGTCAATATGTTTGTTTTACCTCTCGCGTTGATGTCTCCTGCGATCAAGAATGTGATGATGTTTTAATTTGCCATTTTTTTTCATAAGACGGATATGTCAAGAGAGGAAGGAGTGAATGGAGGAACGGAGATGTAATTGTTGGATCTATAATTGAGCATCAGTCATCCTTTTTTTTTTCCCCTTATCGTTCACACAGCCTTCTGTGTCTAACTTTTAATACCACTTCCTTTCAATCCCCCACTCTCACTTCTACCGTCTCCTCGCCTCCGCTTTTCTGCTTCACCATTCTTCCCTGTCCTCCTACTACCTCGCCAAACTCCCCCTCTTCCAACGTTATTCTCCTCCTGCTCCTCTCTTCTCTCCTCCTGCTCCTCCTCTCCTCCTCCTCCCCTCTCCTCCCCTCTCCTCCTCTCCTCCTCTCCTTCACTTCTCCCCTCTCCTCCCTCTCCTTCATCCTTCTCCCCTCTCCTCCTTCTCCTCTTACTCCCTCTCCTCCTCCCTCTCCTTCTCCCCTCTCCTCCTGCTCCTCCTTCTCCTCCTACTCCCTTCCCTTCTCCCCTCTCCTCCCTCTCCTTCTCCCCTCTCCTCCCTCTCCTTCTCCTCCTACTCCCCTCTCCTCCCTCTCCTTCTCCCCCCTCCTCCCTCTCCTTCTCCTCCTACTCCCTTCACTTCTCCCCTCTCCTCCCTCTCCTTCTCCCCTCTCCTTCTCCTCCTCCTCCCTTCTCTTCTCCCCTCTCCTCCCGCTCCTCCTCCCTCCTCCTCCCTCTCCTTCACCGCTCCTTAACCTCTCACGCCTCCTCGCATCCCTGCTCCGGCCTCCTCTCTCCTCTCCCCTCTCCACCTCCTCCTGCTGTGAGCTCATCTCCTTTCCTTTGGACTTGCTGTCGTTTCCGATCGCCCCCTCCTGCTCTTCACCTGCCCTCCCGACCCCCCCCTCCCATCTCTCTTCCTTTCCTCTTCCTGTCTCCGGGTCTGAGCCGAGAGCTCCCATCTCCTGCCAGGGGTCTTAACGTCTGCCCCTCGTGTCTTCCAGGTGGGCTATGAGTCTCCCCACCCACACATGAGGGTTCCCGGGCTGCCTGCCAGCCTGCAGGCTGCCGCCTCAGGGAAGCCGTGAGTTCATTCATACATCCGTCTCACCCCCCCCCCCCACCCCTTCCTCAACCACCTGCAATGGCACCCCTTAATATCTGTAGATGTATTGTTCTGCCCCCCCCCAAAATACTACTACCCTGTACTGTTCCTGCCATCCATCTCCTTCCCAACTAACCCAACTCACCCTAATACTTTATCCATTCAGTCAATCTCTTTCCACTAATGAACTCTCACGTTCTCCTGTCCTCTCTCTCTCTATCTCTGCCTCTCTCTCTCTCTCTCTCTCTCTCTCTCTAGGGCCTACTCGTTCCACGTGGCGGCTGACGGCCAGATGCAGCCCGTGCCCTTCCCTCCGGACGCCCTGCTGGGCCCGGGCATCCCGCGCCACGCCCGGCAGATCCACACGCTCAACCACGGCGAGGTGGTGTGCGCCGTCACCATCAGCGCCTCCACGCGCCACGTCTACACCGGCGGCAAGGGCTGCGTGAAGGTGTGGGACATCAGCCAGCAGGGCAGCAAGAGCCCCATGGCCCAGCTGGACTGTCTGGTGAGTGGGAGGCTGCGGGGGGGGTTTGTGGGTAAATGTGTGCGTTGCCAACAGTCGTGCTCTCTCTCTCTCTCTCTCTCTCTCTCTCTCTCTCTCTCTCTCTCTCTCTGGACGTTCCTCAGTGCACCTTGTTGTCTGCTTCGGTTGCGAGTGATGCGCTAAGCATAAGAGAGCTCGTTATTATGTAAATAAAAGGAAAACACTCGGGATTTCCCGTTCTGATAAAGAGCGCAACACACTCAAACCGTCTCTCACGCATGCACGCACACACACACGCGCACACACCCGCGCACACACACCCACAGCCGCGCGGCATCTAAATCACCCCAGCGTTGTCAGCGAGGTAATCTGCTACATTAAACATCGCCAGCGTCCTGCTGAGACGGCGTATCTTAAGTTTGGGGCTGATAAATGACTCGTCTCCCCGAGTCTTATAGGAGCGTACAACCCTCAAATCTATTTATACTAATATAAATCTGCATCTCCAAACGTGCATTTGTTTAACAGGAGATCTGTTTATCTCTTATCGCCCGACACAGAACCGGGACAACTACATCCGCTCCTGTAAACTCCTCCCCGACGGGCGCACCTTGATCGTGGGCGGGGAGGCCAGCACGCTGTCCATCTGGGACCTGGCCACGCCCACCCCCCGCATCAAGGCGGAGCTCACCTCCTCGGCGCCCGCCTGCTACGCGCTGGCCATCTCCCCCGACAACAAGGTCTGCTTCTCCTGCTGCAGCGACGGCAACATCGTGGTCTGGGACCTCCACAACCAGACGCTGGTCAGGTGAGCACAGCCCTGGGTCTCTGGTTCACAGCTCGGGGCCACGCCTTCACCCACAACACACTCAGTGGGGGAGGGCAGAGCGTAGGTACATGACGCTGGGCGCTCAGCCTCAGGGACGTGCCCCGCTTGGGTGACTCCAGGACGGTCAGGACGGACAGAGACGTGACGGAGGACGGTCAGCAGTGAGGAGGCGGCTGGAGGGGGGGGGGGGGGTCACAGTTGTCTCAGGGTTTTCGGTAACCCCGGTTCCTGACTTCAGTTACGAAGCGAGGAGCAGAGCGAGGGGAGAGACCCGAGGGGAGAGACCCGAGGGGAGAGACCCGAGGGGGAGAGACCCGAGGGGGAGAGACCCGGCACTAGAGAGCGTGTGTGTGTGGGGTCAGAGACAGGAGGTGTGAGTGTTGTGTGTTATGTGTGTGTGCGTGACTCCCGGTGCTGTTGGGTCCATGCAGGCAGTTCCAGGGCCACACGGACGGAGCGAGCTGCATCGACATCTCCAACGACGGCACCAAGCTGTGGACGGGGGGCCTGGACAACACGGTGCGCTGCTGGGACCTCCGGGAGGGACGGCAGCTGCAGCAGCACGACTTCACCTCACAGGTACACACACGCACGCACGCGCATGCACGCGCCAACAACTCCCACACATAACTCCCACACACACGACTCAAACACATGCGCATACAACTCGCACGCGGCTCCACACAGCTCACACACGCGCACACACAACTCGCATACATGCTCACATCTATACGCACGTGTATACGCACACACACAGATCAAGCTGGAGGTTTGCTCTATGTAATGCATTTCATTTGATACCTACACACATACTTCAAACACCACGTCACCAAAGACCACCCACCTAAGTGACACACACACACACACACACACACACACACACACACACACACACACACACACACTCGCAACTTGCAAGAATTTGTCTGACAGCCACACACGTACACGCGTGTAGGAAAAAAAGGCGGTCTCCTTTGCAGGTAAAATATGTACACAAAGTCAAGCTGGCGTACGGGCGACAGTTTATCTTCACACAGTTTTACTTCACACAGTCACGGTAGTCACACACTCCCGGCACAGCTTTCATCCCAGCGAGAAGAACTCCCACTTAGCGGAGAGGCTCGTCGAGCAGGTGTTGAGTTGTCACACGAGCACGCCTTTATGGGGCCCTTCAGCACACGTGCACTGCCGCTCAAACCCTCGCTCGTGTGTGTAACCTCATTGCAATTGTCTCCTTTTCAACTCCTCCTCCTCCTCCTCCTCCTCCTCCTCCTCCTCCTCCTCCTCCTCCTCTCCTCCTCCTCCTCTCCTCCTCTCCCCGGTCCCGTCGTGGTCCCGTCGTGGTCCCGTCTGTAGATCTTCTCTCTGGGCTACTGTCCCACCGGAGAGTGGCTGGCCGTGGGCATGGAGAGCAGCAACGTGGAGGTCCTGCACGTCTCCAAGCCTGACAAGTACCAGCTGCACCTCCACGAGAGCTGCGTGCTCTCTCTCAAGTTCGCCTACTGCGGTAAGGACACGCGCACGCGCCCGGCAGACATGAGTGATGGTCTGGTTACATCTTACTCCCTTGGAGGATTATTTTCAGACAAATTGTTCAGACCTCCGCCCTCTTATCATGATATCCAGGGGATGCCTCGTCTCCGTCCGACTGTACAAAGGCTGCCATTTATTCCCTACATGTTGTCTTGGCTTCCCCAGAGGCTCATCTGTTAAACTGTGTGTGTGCGTGTGTGCGTGTGTGTGTGTGTGTGTGTGTGTGTGTGTGTGTGTGTGTGTGTGTGTGTGTGTGTGTGTGTGTGTGTGTTATCATGTTGTCTTCTCGTCTCCTAGGCAAATGGTTTGTGAGCACCGGCAAAGATAACCTGCTGAACGCGTGGCGGACGCCCTACGGGTCGAGTATATTCCAGGTAGGCCTTTGCTTTGGGTTTCAACCAGGGGTTTTATCATTGAGTCTTCCATCAATGGGATCATTGGTGGAACAAAGAAACAAGTATTTTTTTATGTGTTCAAAAATGTTATGTGTTAAAAAATGCATCGATCAGAGAAACTTAAAGTCATCAATATATTTTGGGGAATACTTATTTTGACTATTTCAATATCAAATAGAATTGACGTCAGTTTAAATCTGTACTCTGAGAATGGACTCCTATTATTAGATGATCCGTCGTGGCGCAATAGTTTAAACTCCAGCCATTTGTTTTTCCGTCGGAAAATGGACTTCGTACAAAGGACGGTCACTAACTCAACTCCTCCCTTCTACTTCCTGTCCTCTGCTGCAGTCCAAGGAGTCCTCCTCGGTCCTGAGCTGCGACATCTCCCCCGACGACCAGTTCATCGTCACCGGATCTGGGGACAAGAAAGCCACAGTCTACGAAGTCATATACTGAAGCGGAAGCTGATTGGCTACTGGGAAGAAATATTATATAGATGTGGGTGGGGCTTTGGGCTCCCCCCCTAACCCCCCCCCCCCCCGCCCCCGCCCACCCACCCCCCACCCCCTGTGTACCAATGACTGTACAGAGAGATGGTTGGCATGGAAACAAAAGACATTCACTTGTACTTTGTTTGTTTTATTGACGTTTGTGAAGGGATTGAACGACAGACAATGAGAGGGCGAGAGACTGAAGCGAGAAGAGGCGAGGGACACAAAGTCACATCTCTGGAGATCTCTTGATTGTTGAACGTGGTTTCCAATGCTCTGAGAATGCTGGTTAGTCTAATAGTTGTGTGCAGATGTGGGATACCTCCAAAGAACTTTGTTTTTGTTTTTTTTCCTTTTGTTTTTTTTGGTTTCTTTTATTTTTAAAAAACAAAACAAAACCTCTGTAGTGACCAAGAAATTAGCAAAAAAAAAAAAAAAGAATCATATTTTTTTAGCTTTTAAAGTTTCTCTCGGCGGGGGGAGGGGGGGTGGTGGGCGGGGCCGTCGGACCACAGCCACATGACATGGGGCCATGGTGGACAGAGGTCGTGGAACTGAGAGAGAGCGCAAAGAGGAGGGGACGGGGTGGGGGAAAGGTTCAAGGAGCAGTTGGAAACTTGTGTGGAAGGGGCAGCACCCCCGTGGAGGGGCAGCGCCCCCCGTGGAGGGTCAGTCCTCGCCCAGTCCTCCTCCCCCCCCCCCCGTCCAATACCCTCTTCTTCAGCACTTGGCTGTTGGATGGGGTGGCGGGGGGGGGGGGGGGGGGGGAGGTTTTTGGGGAAGGTGGGCTGATGGATTACAAGACTATAAACATTTGTTCCGGATGTTTCCCAACTCCTTCTCTCCTGGTTCTCGGTTTTCAGCAGCATCATGATTGTATTATCTATCTGGCACATATATAAATCTGTGGACCGGGAACGGCTGGATGCTCTAACTAACCCCTCCCTACTTCAAGATGATCCTATCGCTGTGTTTTCTGACAGAAGACTCATTTTGGTCCTACGATGCTTTTTTGCGAGCCCTAGCCTCGACTAGCCAGGCCCAGGAACGGAACAAGACCCCACATGGCACGCATTCATCCCTAAGGGTCTGCATTGACAACCGGTTCGCTCAGATTATCAGGGACATGGCTACTACAAAAACAGTCCATTCCAATGATGTGTTTTTCTATCGTCTTCGTCGGGGGACACATAGGATGACAGGCATTACCCCCCTCTCCCCCCACCCCCCCCCTGAATTCATTCGTGAACCTTGACCTTGCTATATATGGACATGTAAATAAAGTTCTCTAAAAGGCAAAGCAGGATGTCATCATTTGTGACTCGGGATTCATTTGGAGATTTTTTATACTGTGAAGCGAGAACCGAGAAATCGGTTAATTCTGTCCATCGTTTTTTTTTTATTACTATTCTAGATTTTAATTTTCTCCCAGCTATTTTCTATTTCTTTTTCCGATATTTTCAGATTTCGTTTTATCTTTATTTTTTTCAGTAAGGAATAAAAAGCGTAACCCTGGAATCTAACCTTTAAGAATACTCACCCTGAAAGCTAACCCTAAAAGGAAACCATAACCCTAAAAGGAAACGTAACCCTGAAACCTAACCCTAAAAGGAAACCCAAACCTTTTCCAGAAATCTTTCCGCACATTCTGTCCTTTTTTAAGCTCATTTAGACACATTAAGATCATTGTCTCTTAGATGAACGCAGGGCAGAGTTCAACTTATTCTCCTCAGGGTTCACCTATAGCCCTTGTCACTTTACGATGAAGCACACTGTCAGGCCCGATATGTTTTGCTTTTTCATTTAAAATGTGATTCAATCTTAAAATCTTTTGATAGTCTTGGCAATGACGGGCTGAAGATTTGGCCAAGAAAGAGTTTGGAAGTATAGCGAGAAAGCAGAATCAATGTTGGCCTCCTTTCTGCTAACTGATTGTAATGCCATCATAAGGAAACATATTCGTGGATTGGCCGTGCAGCCAACAGCACAGCTTCTACAACCCCATTCAGTCTCATGGTTTCGGTCGGTCGCCAGATTATTAAATGGTTGTCATCTTTCAGAGGCTGATGTGTCTAGACACTTTGGTTGCCTGCGCTTAAAGTCATGGCTGCAGAATGTTATTGGCTGTTATTCATACGCAAAGGTTTCGAGCGCCATAGAGGTTGCGCTAAAGTCATTATATTATAATCTGAAAACTACTATGATCACATCTGATCTATAAATGGACAGCTGGAAACCTGGAAAGACCCTCTCTTTAGTTGGCATGGTAACAGAGAGCAGACTCGTGCTCTTGATAACCTCAGCAAAGTTATCAAGAGAATCAGAGTAGAACACAAATAGACCAATGAACTGGTCTGGCTGGGAGCAGACATCGTTGGCACCATGTTAGATGGGGATGACTTTAGCACAGCTTCTTGAGAGAGAAAAAGCGAAAGTCAGTCCACAATATATGTTTGAAATGTTTCAAAAGTAGGAACTCATTTCAGCCGCAGATTAAACCGGACAACCTTTGAAGACGTAGACTATGGTTTCTTTTTTTTTAATGTACATAATCTGAAGCCCATCATGTCAACAGCTTTCTAAGGTTGAAAGTGGAATAGAACAAGCTCTGTGGACACAAGACCCTTGATGTATAGAATCATGAAAAATATATATTTCTTACGACATCACAAAATTAAATGAGGTGTAGCCATTTATACTTTAGGATTGTATCTGTAAAGACATTCTAGTGTCTATATACATCACTGATTGTTTATTTTTGTAGCTAAGATTAATCACTGGTTTGCCTTTTAATTATAGCCTCAGGTTAGCTGTGTGCAACAAGTTATGCAAGAGAGATGACGAAGCACTCCAAGTAGCAGGGGATTCTAGTTCTGATTGTGAAAAAATAATGGTTGTAAAGCTACAATAAAGTTGCCCTTAAAGAAGTAATCAAAATGCAGAAGATAATTTAATAGCAGCATCTCTTAATGGCATAGTCTTCAAAACTGGCATTATCATCTGGTAAGGCTAGGATTTGTTAAGAATGAACACAATTCAATCAACATAAATTATGAGAACTATGGCCTTTGAAATAGAAATTGAATTGAAAAAAAAATAGATAGGAAAGTGAATTATACAATACTTCAAATTACATACATTGTATTTGCTTCATTAGCGTTGAATTTTGAAATCCAAAGGTTTGATAAACAGTGACATACACCGACATTTGATATAGACCTACACCGAAAAAAATGTGCTACATTTATTTACTATGGACCATAGCAGTCGACAGTCTTAATCTTCATACAGGAAGAAGACGGAGGAGTTGGATCACACATAGTGTCGCGCCAAACACTAATGTAACGCCGTGAAACGAGAGCGATTCCTCCTTTATCTGTGGCGTTTCATTTAGCTGCCTCTGTGCACCGATTTCTTGGGCAACTAATTACCTTGTTTACAGTCGACCAGGGAGAAACCCTGGTGCACTACGCTCTGCCACAAACCCCTGGAAGGGAGATGTTTTAAGGGGTACCGTGGACTGTGGTCTGCGGTATTACCTTGGGGATTTCACTTGACCAGATTACTGCCACAGGCTCAGTGTTAAATCATTGAATCCACCTCTGAACGTTAACCTCAACAAAACTGTGATTTATTTTTCTCTCTTCTCAGATAAAACATGACACAAGAGACACTTAAAAAGATGAACACAATTCTTTAATTTTATGCAGTATTTCTTTTATTATTTTTTTAACAGCACATGGGAACGGTGCCAGGGGTGGGGCGGGGTGGGGGGGTGGGGGGGGGGTTAACAGTGCATTAAAAACACACAACAAAAATATGTTCCTTGGCTTTTAAAAGTACAAGTCATAAGCTTTTTTTTCGTTTTTGTTTTTTAAACTTAAGTCTCTTTCATTGGAACAGAGAAAGCACACGCAGAGAGACAAATTACTGACATTGAAAGTACAGCATTAGTATAAAATACTCAAACTCTAAAAGCTAGCATACCAGCAGATGCATAGCAATTAATCAGCATCCTTATGGGTAGTGTGCAAAAAATTGGATATATGGTACATCCTTTAAGGTCTGCTCGTGGCAGAAATAAACGGGTAGAGAGGCAGGCAAAGGCATTACAACACACACACACATCTCTTCAGTTTTCTGCCCACTCTATAAGCACAGGGCTTACATTTCTAGAGCTTTCTCTGCACGGCATTCAACACTTCAATAGAAAAGTCTAGGTCTCGTTTTTTTTTTTTTTAAAGTGATGTTTATGCAAGACTCCTCTACATGATGAGTCTTGACAATGTGCCAGCCAGGTTGCTGATAGGCCAATGAACTGTTCCTAGCAAAATGGCTCAACACGACTAAAATCATTGTCTCGGTTCGAGTGGGACTGGAGAATATCATTGGGTGCAGTAACGATAAAGACTTTGGGTCACATGACTCGTTCTCCATTGTCATGCCAACGTCTCATTTGATGCAAAACGATGACACGCAACTCAACAGAAACGCATAAGGTATCAAGTTCTTATTTACATCGGGGACTAAAACGGGAACACAAACTACACCAACAAAAACAGAAATAATGAACACAATTTTGATTAAAAAAAAATGAAACAACCAAAGAGCACAACACAATGTTTTTTCTTCTTCTCAAGAGAACGTCAGTTATTTCAGTGCAGACACCGGGCCACTAGCTGTCACCATCCCCATCATAAAAAAACATCAGTTTGAAAGAATAATCCAAAGGAAAACACAATTGGACACAAGCCCCCACCCCTGTATTTGGCTAAGGTTGTTGTGTGTTGTCTGTTCTCTGCCTGATCACCCAGCCCCAGATGTACTATTATTACGACCCTCTCCCATGACATAAAGATATCTTTACATAAGACTAGCAAACACTTTACATATTAAATATTGAAAAATAAATGAGCCAAAATGAAAAGAAAAAAAAAAAGAACAAATCCGTACATAAGTGATGCAGATTCTACCGGATGAGTTCAAATATACATTTGCTGGGCCGTTCCCCTCTGGTTTTGTAATATGATAATAGGACAAGAGCAGATGATGCCTTCTGCTGTATAGCAACCGATAGCCTAATGCAACAAATATGCAGTGCAACAGCACCGGATATGCTAATATGTTAGCGTGCAGTGTTTGGGGGCAGTGTCCTCGGTGAGAATCCCCTATTCCCTACCTCTGTCCGACTCAACACTAAAACAGATATCGAGCAGGGAGCGTCCTGTTTCAATACTCCATTTGGTGGTCTGCGTATACATACACTTAAAAGAGGTGGTGTAAAGAGTGTGTGGGTGTAGGTGTGTGTAGGTGTTTGTTTCTGTGTGTAGATTAGTCGTGATACATGGATCTTTGTATGCGGTTCAACAAAAGCTCCTGGGGAGCGAATGTACACAAACATGTGAATGTTTTCGTGTTAGCTTAGCCTAGCC
>OLKM01001943.1:0-10752 GCA_900291075.1 Melanogrammus aeglefinus
TTAGTGTATCCGTATGAACCTGGTTCTATGACACTTCTCTACTTGCCGAACAGCAAGATATATTTTGTTGTTTCACCTTCTTCTTGCAACGATTAACTTATTGTAAGTCATTTGGGATGAAAGTGATCTATAATGTTGGTGTGCGAGAAAGTCCAATCCTGAGAGGCAGTAGGGGCTTCCAGTCTGCGCTGTTGTTTGTGCGTATGTGACCCCGTTCTTTTCTCCTGGGGGTGGTTGGTGGTGTTTCAGATGCCCCATAGGGCGTCAGTGCGGACCACTACCGCCTCAAGCGCACTGCGTCTTCTCCACGACGAGATAGGTCTGCAACCTATGGCCGGCAGGCGCGACCCACATGGAGGTGGAGTGGCCTCGCTGTGCACGAGGGAAGGGCCGTATAGATCCAGGAGGAGAGGGGCTGCGAGGGGGAGGCCCAGCCATGGTGGAGCCGCGTACGAGAGGCGGGGGTGTGGCAGTAGCCGTAGGGAGGTGGGTGGACGGGCCTTACCTGTGTAGGGCATGGGACGGGCCTTACCTGTAGTAGGGGCTGGGACGGGCCTTACCTGTAGGGGGCATGGCGGGCCTTAACCCGTAAGGGCGTGAGCTGGGACGGGCTTACCGTAGGGGCGTGGGCGGGCTTCCTGTAAGGCGGCGTGGGACGGGCCTTACCTGTCAGGGGCGTGGACGGGCCTACTGTAGGGCGGTGGGGAGGGCTTTACCCGTAGGGGCGTGGGAGGGCCTTACCCGTAGGGGCGTGCGGGCCTTACCGTAGAGGGTGCGGACGGGCCTTACCCGTAGGGGCGTGGGACGGGCCTTACCGTAAGGGGCGTGGACGGGGCCTTACCGCTAGGGGCAGTTGAGAGGGCCTTAACCCGTCAGGGGACGTGGACGGGCTTACCCGTGGGCGTTGGGACGGGCTTACCCGTAGGGCCGCGTGGGACGGGCCTTACCCGTAGGGCATGGGACGGGGCTTACCCGTAGGTTATGGGACGGCCTTACCCGTAGGCATGGGACGGGCCCTTTACCTGTAGGGGCATGGGCGGGCCTTACCTGTGTGGTAGGGCAATTATTGACGAGCGAGCCTACCTTTTGGTAGAGCAACATTGTGTTGTTAGTCATGCGCCCATACAGAAACACGGTGTCTAAGGTGTTGTTGAGTTCCTGTTAAACTGGTCCGCTGCCGGAACGCTTCGGGGATGTTGGAAAGGTCAAGATGGCTGGCTTAGCAGGGCTGCACCGCTCGTCCCCGTCTTCAGCCCCTTCCCGCTTCTCTTAACGCGGGCGTGTTCCCCCCCCCCCCACCCCCCCCCACACTAGCCCCCCCCCCCCCCAGCCCCCCCCCCCCCCAGGGCGTGTCGGGGCCCCAGCAGTGGGACTCACGACTGCTGCCCGACGAGGCAGCGGCCAGTGCCTCAAGTGTCGACCACCTGCACTGTCGGGCTCACCTGCCTGCAGCCCGCAAGTGGTGTGTCTACACCCCCCCAGGACCTTGCTCCTGCGCCGCCCAGCGGCACCCTGCAGTGAGTCAGGCTCCGACCGCACACGAACCCGGCACGCCACCGATACACCACAGAACCCTGAGCAGACGACGTCAGCCACACGCCCCAGAGCACATGCTACCAGGCGCCACGAGCCCACGCTACAAGGCCCACCCACCGACCCCCGCACATCCCCCGAACGAGCAACCCCCCCCCCACCGAGCACCTGCACATTCGCCCGCACGAGCCCCCGTCCCACCCAACCAGGCCTTGAAGAACACAACACCAGGGGTTCTAGAGCTCAGTGGCCCGAGACGTTGTCCTCGAGGAGAATGATGGATCTGACCTTGAGCTTCTGGGATTGATGTCTTAGCCAATATTAAAACAGGATCTGCTGTATGGATCGAATGAGATAACGTTAGAAATCTCTCTCAATATCAAATAGCGGAGGTGTAGTAAAAGTGTAAACGATCTGCTTCACCTCGTGCTTGTATACAACGTTGTTAGTGCGTGTGACGCTTTGCAAGGATGGATAACCAAACTCGCACGTCAAAGGGCATCTTGGGCCGAATCCCATTTCTACCCCTTCCCCTTACCCCTTCAAAACAAGGGGGAGGGGTAAGGGGTAGAAATGGGATTGGGCCTTAGTCATAGATCGTAGTCGTTATAACACAGGAAAACCATGTGTTTATTTAACCTTAAAATGTATTCATTTTCTTCCAGGTGTAAGTTCACGCTGGCGACGCTGTACCCCATGATGGCGGCGGTGAAGCACCGCGCCGAGTCGTTCAAGAACTGGGTCGCCAGCGTCCAGGACATCCTGGAGTCCAAGGCCAATAAGAAGAGAGGTCAGAGCCCCACCCCCCCCACCCCCGCCCCCTCTCAGCAGTCAACATTAAACGCTTAAACCTTTCAGACAAGCACCCCTCCCAGCTCGCCTCACTTTATATCTGAGCCATGAGCCGTTTCATAACGTCCCTTGTGTCTCCCGTCGCCCCTGCAGGCCTGGAGGAGCTCCGCAAGCCTTGGAGGAGGCGGAGACCGGGGGCCTACCCCAAGACGGACCCCCAGCCGGCAGCTCCGGGCGCTCACACGCTCGACGCGGAGAAGTGTGCTTCCATGGCCCAGCAGCTGCTCAACGGGAAACGCCAGACCAGGTACCAACACGGGACCAGCCCTCAACGCTCTGACCTGGTCTTTGCTGGACGACTTCATCCCCATACTGAGTCAGCCGCCGATGAACAAGGGTTCAGGGGTACAGAGCGAGGGCACTGATGTGTTCTTGGGGTCCCCAGGTACCGCTCTGGAGGCGGGGAGGACCCAGAGCCA
Source organism: Melanogrammus aeglefinus (assembly GCA_900291075.1). NCBI lineage: Eukaryota > Metazoa > Chordata > Actinopteri > Gadiformes > Gadidae > Melanogrammus > Melanogrammus aeglefinus. Next base: position 2,805 of record OLKM01001943.1, read on the forward strand.
GAACGAGCTGACGGTGGAGGAGCTGCGGTCCTTTGTGTGACCCAGCTGGACGGCCTGCCCTGCGTCATCCGCCAGGCCCCCCTCCTCAAGGTGCGTGAGCCCGAGTCGACCCAGCGGTCCCTCAGAACTGTGGACCGCGGGCTCTTCAGACGGTGGTCCGATTGACCGAGAGGGGAACTGCAACCCCAACCCTTGTTGATCAGGAAGTGTGGGGTTGCTGCACTTTGATTGCACAACAACACTTTATGGGGAAGTTGCAATAGCGGAAGATCTTTTTATCGTTTACTGGTTTGAATGACGGCATGTGTCATTGTCTTTTTATGTACTGTACGCATGTGTTTATGAACTGTACGCCTGTGTATTGCCTTGTTTTGACCTGCACTAGGACAAAGTCCAATCAACTGTGTTAACATGGCAATAAAGTTCTCTCCCTCTCCACCTGTGCTCCGTAGGACCTCCTGACCCGCGTGGACGACTTCCGGCAGCAGAGCGAGCGGCTGCTGTCGGACGAGGCCCCGAGCGCGGCCGGCCTCCAGGAGCTTCTGGACGTCAGCCTGGGGCTGGACGTGGAGCTGCCCCAGCTGCCCCTGCTTCGGGAGCGGCTGGAGCAGGCCCGCTGGCTGGAGGGGGCGCAGCGGGCCAGCGGGCGGCCCGACAGCCTCTGCCTGGACACCATGAGGCGGCTGATCGACCAGGGCGTGGGCCTGGCCCCGCACGGCTCCGTGGAGAGGGCCATGGCGCGGCTGCAGGAGCTGTTGACGGTGTCGGAGCAGTGGGAGGAGAGGGCGCTCAGCCTCATGGAGGCCAGGTGAGAGAGAGACACACGGACGCACACACACGGACACACACACACACACACACACACACACACACAACACACACACCACACCCACACACACACACACCACACACACGGTGTGTTTTTGGTGTGCACCCATTTACCCAGAATGCTCCTCTTCTTCTTCTCAGGCCGTTCCACAGCATGGAGACCCTGGGCGACGCCCTCCAGGAGGTGGAGAACATTCCGGCCTTCCTGCCCAACTGCATGCAGCTGAAGGAGGTGGTGCTGAAGGCCAAGGACTGGCTCCAGGAGGTCGAGGCCCTGCAGGTAAACCCCGTTGGGGGCCCTCGGCTGTGCAGCTCACTCCGTCGTGATTCGCCTCCAGGGATGTGAACCTACCTCCCTGTGCCCCCCCCCCCCCCCCCGGTAGGTGGGCGGTCGCATCCCCGTGCTGGACAGCCTCTCGGAGCTGGTGGTCCGGGCGGAGGACATCCCGGTGTGGCTGGACCCGCTGACCCGGCTGGAGGCGCTGCTGGCCGACGTGCAGACCTGGAAGGAGAGCGCCGCCAAGACCTTCCTCGTGAAGAACTCCCCGCTCTCCCTGCTGGAGGTAAACCCCCCCCCGTCACCGGCGCACTGTGGATCACAGCCCTTCTCTAGTCGGAGAGGTCCTGATCCTCCTCCTCCTTCTCCTTCTCCTCCTCCTCCTCCTCCCTTCCTCCTCGTGTGTCCTGGTGCTGGCTCCCTCCTCCTCCCTCCTCCTCGTCTCCCCCCGCTCCTCCTCCTCCTCCCGTGTCCAGGTGCTGACCCCCCGCTGTGACGTGGGCGCCGGGTCCCAGAAGAGCCGGTCGAAGAAGAGCAAGGAGTCGTCGCCGGGCTCCCGGAGGGACTCGGCCAAACTGGACTCTCTGAGCGAAGTGGAGAGAGCGCTGCTGGAGAGCAAGGACTCCGCCTCGGCCGTGAGTCCCGCGCCGTCGAGCCATCACACCTCGGGCCGAGTCCCGACACCCTCGACGCAGTGTCTTGTTTATCCTCTCTTTCTGCTGACGCCTCGCTGTAACACCTACCCCCCCCCCCCCCCCCCCCTGCAGAATGACCACGCTGCGAGGACCTGCGGCGCAGAGCGAGATGGAGGTCCTGCTGGCGCTGCGGGCCGCCAACGAGTCCAAGCTGCTGTCCGCGCCGCCCACCGCCCCCGACAGCAGCGAGGAGCTCAGCGTGTGTCTCTGTCACAAGGGCCCCGTCGGGCGGCATGCTGCAGTGCCGAGCTCTGCCGCGACGTCTTCCACAGCGACTGCGTCACCACGGCCTCGGAGCTGGAGCAGGACCAGGCCTGGCTCTGCCCCCTGTGCCAGCGCTCCCGGAAGCCCCCCCTGGACCGGGTGCTGCCCCTGCTGGCCTCGCTGCAGCGGATCCGCGTGCGGCTGCCCGAGGGGGACGCCCTGCGCTTCCTGATCGAGCGGACGGTGCGCTGGCAGCACAGGGTCCAGATGGCCTGCACCGACGGGCTGCTGGACGACCTGGCCGGGGTCGGCGTCGCCGGGGGGAAGGTACGTCGGGTTGGACCCCGGGGCTCTGGTGCCCCCCCCCCTGGTTGTCGTGCGCCGCTGTGACGCACTCGAAGCGTCACCAGCAAAGCGGGGATCGGCCGTTCGGTGTTGTAACGTTTTGTTTGTTCTGCAGGCGAAACATTGGCACTGGTGTCTCTCTGCACTTTTGGGGAAGAGCGGTTCTTCAGACTTCTACTCGGAGCACCTATCCATTCCACTGCTGGGTAAGCCGCGGAGCTCCAAGCTCCGGTACGGGTTAGCCCGCTCTGTGTTCGTGTGCTTCGGTCTGGTGGGTTCGCACGCTAACCCCCCCCCGGTGCCCGTCGCAGGTCTGGGCACGGAGCTGGAGGAGCTGATGGGGGAGGGCTTCCTGCTGCAGGTCACGCTGCCCGAGACGGACCAGCTGTACAGATACCTGTTCCACAAGCTGGCCATCCCGCCCCCCCCCAGCCCGGCCTCGTCCACCCAGGAGGCCCCGGAGCAGCACCACCACTCCAGGAAGGGAAGCCCGCACCGCACATCGGTGAGCCCGCCCGTTTCACACCTCAGGGAACCTCTCCTTGTGTGAAGCGTTGTCTGTGACCACGGCGTGGTTCTGCAGCGCAGTGCCTTACGTCGTGTACTCACCTCTGGCTTCGCGTCGTGTTTCCGTACAGAACGGGAGCTCCTGCCACAAGAAGGACTCCGGGAAAAGCAAAAGGACCAAGCGGCGCAAGGACAGCACAGACTCCCACCCCCGGGACAGGGTGAAGAAGTCCCGCAAGAAGAAGTCCAAGTCGGGCAAGGAGAAGAGCCCGGAGGTGAAGAGGTCTCCGTCGCCTGGCAACACGCCGTCGGAGGCCCTCCCCTCGGACCCCCTGGCCTCGGACTCTGAGGACGAGGAGGAGGACTACTCGCTGTGTGCCGCGCCGTGGTGCCGGGAGCCCGGGGGCGACGAGGTGAGTCCTCATCCAGGTTCTGTTCCTCCGCCTACTCGGAGGACCTCCGGGCCGCTCAATGATACTTCCTGTGTGTTCAGAGATCATCTAGACTCTGCATAGCCTCCCCCCCGTACTCCCCCCACACCCCTCTTACGCACTTATTGTATGTTGTACGTCCTGGCACTTAAAAGTAGTACCAAGCGCATTGTGTAGTCTCTTATCCTGGCTATCTTTGTTGTATACGGGGAATGGGTTAACCTAGTGGTTGTTGGTGCTTGCACTTGTTTCTACGAACATACTTTCTGTTCCGACCGTGATGCGTTGTCGTTTGCCTTGTAAGTCACGTTGGATAAAAGCGTCTGCTAAACGCCCTCCACGTCAACGTAGCCGCCTGTTGCTGCGGCCCAGTAAGACGACTCCTCCCTCTGCTTCAGGTGAACTGGGTCCAGTGCGACGGCACCTGCAACCAGTGGTTCCACCAGGTGTGTGTGGGCGTGTCGGCCGCTCAGGCGGAGAAGGACGACTACATCTGCATCAGCTGCACACAGCCAGACTACGACCGGGGAGAGTGAGGCCGGCGACTGTTGCTTTGAAGGATCCCCTCCCCCCCCCCCCCCCCCCCCCCCAGCGAGTGAATAGATGAACTTCTTGCCGTGTGGCGTTCTCCCCCCCCCCCCCACCCCCCCAACCCCTCTTGGCTTGCCCTTAGTGACTTTGGTGCTGTTTACTTTTTTTCCAGATTTCCAAAATACTTCTGTCGTTGTTTTGTCACGGTTGCTGGTTTCACAGCCAATACATTTAACTTTTCAAAACTTTCCAGGACTTGATGCAGATTGTAGAAAAAAAAAAAAAAACGGCAGATGTTTCGAGAACCAACTGTGCAGGGATTTTTCAACCAAAAAAACGTCTATTTGACAAACTTTTGGAACTTCCTGATTTTTTTTATATGCTAATGAACAACGGGAAAGTCGTCTTTCTCTTGTAGAGTTAATATTATTTATCTGAGTGGTGGGACTGAGCTTATTAATTGAATCTCGGTTTCCCTATGAACTATATTTGTGCTTAGAAGTTCTTTGAGATAGAATGCTTTTTGATGAAAGTCTAACCTAAAACGTCCTAGTGCGTCCGTGTCCACAGTTCAGTCCTGTTTGGTGATGATAACATGTGAGTTGTGAATGCTGTTAGGTGCAGTGTACCTACTACATTAGGTATCAGACCTGCATGAGTTAATTTTCCTTTTTAATTTAAGTTGGACTCGTGTTGTTTCATAGCGTTCTGAAATCATTAACTTTGTAAGAGGCGTCTCATGTTTTCAGTTGGGTTCTAGGAAAGCATTAAATTCTTGTCATTAAAGCATTCAGATAATTATTGCAATCACGCGATCGGACTGTGCGTTGTCACGGGAACGTAAGGTTTGTCTTATGGTAGACTTTCCATTTAAGCTCTAGGAAGAAAATAATATGTGTTGGACTTAGAGTTAACACAAACTGTGTGATTTAACTGCCACGGGTATATGACCTTTTTTCGCTCCTTTTGGTAAATAATATAATTCCTATGTTGCAGTTTGCATTATAAAATAAAAAATGTGTTCCCATATTTCTCGTCGTCCTTATATTATTGTCCGAATGATAACAGAATTGACCATCAGACATCACATGTAGTTAAACTACTCATTCAGATAGTATTGTTTATTTTCCTTAACTCTACGAAAGACCAGTATATATTTATTTTGTCCTTGTCACTAAGGGTTAACCTACATGCAAACCTGATAGTATTGTTGGTTAACCCATATTACTGTTAGTCCCCATTTTAACCTGATAGTATTATTGGTTTACCCATATGCATGTGTTAATCCAAATGTCTAGGGGTTAACTGGTATTTTTATTGGTTTGTCTACAGGTTAACCTGGTATGTGTATTGGTTAGTCCACATGTCTACGGGTTAACCTAGTATGTGTATTGGTTAATTCACATGTCTACGGGTTAACCCATATAACTGGGTTAATCCACTTGTTAACCAGGTATGTTTAATGGTTAGTCCACATGTATATTAGTTAACCCATGACTGGGTTAGTGCACATGTCTAGGGGTTAACCTGATAGTGTCATTGATTGACCCATATGACCTGGTTAGTCCGCAAGCGATTAACCTTGGTTTTATTGGGTTTAGTCCCCAAAGGGTTAGAGGTTTGATGCCGCCAAATCTATCGGAGGTGGGCGTGGCCTCGAGTAGCGACTCAGTCGAGCGCAAGCGCGAGCGCATCGCCATTTTCCTGTTAGCTAAAGCCAAAACTAATAAAGCTAGCTGAGAGAAAACAAGCCAACGTTTCTGTTGCGGACACACGGACGCCCAGACTGATCACCACAGGATAAAAGCCTGAGCTCGTCCACCACTCTCCCGTCATCATGGAACGAGGAGTAACTACAGCGGAGGAGCTGGAGACTGGGAGGACGGAGGGAACCTGGTGAGACGAGCTGTTACCTTCAGCACCACCAGACATGTTACCTTCCAGGCACTAGACATGTTTTTCTTCAGCACCAGACATGTTTCCTTCAGCACTAGACATGTTGCCTTCAGTAGTAAACATGTGTGTCCTGGTGCAGACGAGATGTTTCCCTTCAGGACTAGACATGTTGCCTTCAGGACTAGACATGTTGCCTTGTTTGGAGAAACAGAGGGGACTGTGAGACCTGTTGCACGCGCGGGTCCATCTGGAGGACAGACAGCATGTTGTCTTAGTAACGCAGCAGCTGGCACACGAGCGAACAAGTGGTAACGCGCTCCTCATCATGCAGAGCATCTGTCCTGCTAGTGTGTTCTGACACACACACACACACACACACACACACATCACAACACACAGCACACACACACACACACACACACACACACACATCACAGTATGATCTCTATTGTCCAGATACATTAACCACTTTATACTCTATAAACTATACTATACAACCTATGGAGGCTAAATACTATAGAGCTCATATTATTATACAAGCTACTGCAAAGTATCTCAAAACATACGTGATGTCACCATTAAGTCAGCTGGAGAGTGAATCACTGAGCCGTTATTTATTGTTCCTATGCCCTCAGCAATTCATGATGATGATATTTCTATCCGTTTGATTAGTCTATGTTTGGGTAAATCATTTTATTATAATACCACACAACTTAGTCTGAGGTCATTCTGCATTATCCGGTTCATTGACATTTGCATGTCATTGTCTCCTGTTTTCAAATAGTGCAAATATTTTGTGAACCTGTCCAAGAATCCTGAATCCAAAAGAGAATAACTGGTTTCCTTAGTACTGTACTGTACTGTGTGTGTGTGTGTGTGTGTGTGTGTGTGTGTGTGTGTGTGTGTGTGTGTGTGTGTGTGTGTAACATCAATGTCCTTTATCGCCCCCCTGTTAGGGATGGCTACGTCGAAGGAGAAAAATGACGGCAGAAGTCCAGGAAGATTGCCTGAAGAAGTTCTCCAGCAGGGATTATCACATCATGGAAGCCGGCGGTCTTCAAACACCCTGAAAACGTGTGTTTAGTCTCAATGACAAGCGCGTGGTTCCATTTTTGAAACAGAGGGTTTTTTTTTTAATGTGTAGTAAAACATATTCTCTCTCTCTCAGGTATTTCCAGGCGAGGCGGTTCTCCGGAGAGCGTGATCTCGCTCCTGTCGGGAGAACTACTGCGCCGTGGCCCCAGTACCGTCAACCTCCTGGCAGAAGTGGCTGATAACAGATGGGCACGTACTCTCTCAGCTAGAGGTTGGGGGGGCGGGGCGTTGTCGTGGTGTGCTTCATTTATGGGGTTATTCATTTAGGTTGTGGGGGGGGGGGGGGGTTGTGGCTTTAGTTGTGTGTGTGTGTGTGTGTGTGTGTGGTGTGTGTGTGTGTGTGTGTGTGTGGTGCTGTTGTGGTGCTGGTGTGTGTGTGCGTGTGTGTGGTGTGTGTGGTGTTGTGTGTGTGGGCTCGTGCACACACAAACAAAAGGTGGACACATAGTAAACAAGTCTCAACCTGTATTAAGCATTTGCTCATCTCGGAGAAGTTCGTCAACCGCTGATATTTTGTGTACGGTTTGTATTTAAGTTTGAATGTCTTTTATCTCTTGAGAAATTGACCAGTGTCCGGAGACGTTCATCACACTTCATACAAGCCATGTCTGACCCGCGGTGGTGTGTTTGGGGTTCCACTTCTCAGCGTGTAGAAGCCGGCCAGGTCCGGGAGCGCGTGGAGGACCACCTGAACGAGCCCTCCTATTAAGCACTTTGACCCCAGGAAGGCCGACTCGCATCTTCACGGTGGAGGGAGAGGTGAGGCCAGGGTTCAGCTGCGCGGCGGTCCCTCGGCTCACTGCACAGCCTCGCGCCGTGGGCCTGATGTGCCCCTGGATCCCACCCGGGGCCTTTACATTTTATATTCTACATTTAGGTGCCGTTTAGGCAGGGAATGCTATAAACGTGGAGCTAAAGCATGCTGATGGAACCAACAATCGCTGACGGTTAACCTGTTCCCTGTGTGTACAACACAGATAGGTAGGATAGATGCTACATGATGCTAAGGTACCTATTGTAAGTTTAAGAACATACAATAGGTCTCTTAGAGTGGGGGGGTAAGGGCTATTGCAGAGTCTAGGTTGATCTTCTGAAGGTCATTAATTTTAGACACATCCGTGTTGAACATGGTATGATAA
>OLKM01001943.1:15379-32879 GCA_900291075.1 Melanogrammus aeglefinus
GGAACGTAAGGTTTGTCTTATGGTAGACCTTTCCATTTAAGCTCTAGGAAGAAAATACTATGCTGTTGGACTTAGAGCTTAACACAAACTGGTGTTTAACTGCCCACGGGTAATAGCTGACTTTTTTTCGTCCCTTCTTCGGTCAAATACAACTCATAATCCGATGTTGCAGTTTGCATTTAAAATAAAAAATGTGTTCCCATATTTCTCGTGCTCCTGCATATTTATCGTCCGACATGATAACAGAATGACCATCAAGCACATCCACAATGTAGTTAAGACCTACTCCATTCAGCATACGTATCGTTTATTTTCCCTTACTCTACCGAAAAAAAGGCACCAAAACAACAGGCCAGTCACATATACTCTTAACTTTTTGCTCCCTCTCATCTCACGTAAGGGGTTACACTTAACCAATGCACACCCCTCGATAAGTACACTGGTTAACCCCATTGAACACTAGGTATAGTCCATGTGATCCTGATCACGATATCCTAGTTGGTTAACCCCCATATTCCTGTTAGTCCCCCATTCCTAGACCCTCATGATCAGTATTAATTTATGCGTATTACCTCATATAATGCATGTGTTCATCCCAAATCGTCTACGGGCTCTAACTCGGTATGTTCTACATCGTTTGTCTCCAGGTTAACACCCTGGTAGCCTTTTTCGGGTTAGCTCCCACATTGTCCTCGGTGTTATACCTAGTAATGTGATTTGGTTAATTCACATGTCTACGGGTTAACCCATATAACTGGGTTAATCCACTTGTTAACCAGGTATGTTTAATGGTTAGTCCACATGTATATTAGTTAACCCATGACTGGGTTAGTGCACATGTCTAGGGGTTAACCTGATAGTGTCATTGATTGACCCATATGACCTGGTTAGTCCGCAGCGATTAACCTGGTTTTATTGGGTTAGTCCCCAAAGGGTTAGAGGTTTGATGCGCCAAATCTATCGGAGGTGGGCGTGGCCTCGAGTAGCGACTCAGTGCGCAAGCGCGAGCGCATCGCCATTTTCCTGTTAGCTAAAGCCAAACTAATAAGCTAGCTGAGAGAAAACAGCCAACGTTTCTGTTGCGGAACACGGGACGCCCAGACTGATCACACAGATAAAAGCCTGAGCTCGTCCACCACTCTCCCGTCATCATGGACGAGGAGTACTACAGCGGAGGAGCTGGAGACTGGGAGGACGGAGGGAACCTGGTGAGACGAGCTGTTACCTTCAGCCACAGCACCAGACATGTTACCTTCAGCACTAGACATGTTTTCTTCAGCACCAGACATGTTTCCTTCAGCACTAGACATGTTGCCTTCAGTAGTAAACATGTTGTCCTGGTGCAGACGAGATGTTCCCTTCAGGACTAGACATGTTGCCTTCAGGACTAGACATGTTGCCTTGGAGAACAGAGGGGACTGTGAGACCTGTTGCACGCGGGTCCATCTGGAGGACAGACAGCATGTTGTCTTAGTAACGCAGCAGCTGGCACACGAGCGACAAGTGTAACGCGCTCCTCATCATGCAGAGCATCTGTCCTGCTAGTGTGTTCTGACACACACACACACACACACACACACACACACACACACACACACACACACACACACACACACACAAACTACTACACACATCACAGTAATGATCTCTATTGTCAGATACATTAACCACTTTATACTCTATAACTATACTATACAACCTATGGAGGCTAAATACTATAGAGCTCATATATTATACAAGCTACTGCAAAGTTATTCAAAACATACGTGATGTCACCATTAAGTCAGCTGGAGAGTGAATCACTGAGCGTTATTTATTGTTCTATGCCCTCAGAATGATTTTCTATCCGTTGATTAGTCTATGTTTGGTAAATCATTTTATTATAATACCACACAACTTAGTCTGAGGTCATTCTGCATTATCCGGTTCATTGACATTTGCATGTCATTGTCTCCTGTTTTCAAATAGTGCAAATATTTTGTGAACCTGTCCAAGAATCCTGAATCCAAAAGAGAATAACTGGTTTCCTTAGTACTGTACTGTACTGTGTGTGTGTGTGTGTGTGTGTGTGTGTGTGTGTGTGTGTGTGTGTGTAACATCAATGTCCTTTATCGCCCCCCTGTAGGATGGCTACGTCGAAGGAGAAAATGACGGCAAAATCCAGGAAGATTGCCTGAAGAAGTTCTCCAGCAGGGATTACATCATGGAGCCGGCGGTCTTCAACACCCTGAAAACGTGTGTTTAGTCTCAATGACAGCGGTGTCCATTTTGAACAGAGGGTTTTTTTTTAATGTGTAGTAAAACATATTCTCTCTCTCTCAGGTATTTCCAGGCAGGCGGTTCTCCGGAGAGCGTGATCTCGCTCCTGTCGGAGAACTACTGCGCCGTGGCCCAGACGGTCAACCTCCTGGCAGAGTGGCTGATACAGATGGGCACGTACTCTCAGCTAGAGTTGGGGGGGGGGGGGTTTGTGGCTTCATTTATGGGGTTCATATTATTGGGTTGGGGGGGGGGGGGGGGTTGTGGCTTTAGTTGTGTGTGTGTGTGTGTGTGTGTGTGTGTGTGTGTGTGTGTGTGTGTGTGTGTGTGTGTGTGTGTGTGTGTGTGTGTGTGTGTGTGTGTGTGTGTGTGTGTGGGCTCGTGCACACACCAACAAAAGGTGGACACATAGTAACAAGTCTCACCTGTATTAAGCATTTGCTCATCTCGGAGAAGTTCTCAACCGCTGATTTTGTGTACGGTTGTATTTAAGTTTGAATGTCTTTTATCTCTTGAGAAATGACCAGTGTCCGGACGTTCATCACACTTCATACAAGCCATGTCTGACCCGGGGTTTGTTTGGGTTCCACTTCTCAGGTGTAGAAGCCGGCCAGGTCCAGGAGCGCGTGGAGAACCACCTGAAGAGCCTCCTCATTAAGCACTTTGACCCCCAGAAGGCCGACTCCATCTTCACGGTGGAGGGAGAGGTGAGGCCAGGGGTTCAGCTGCTGCGCGGTCCCTCGGCTCACTGCACAGCCTCGCCGTGGGCCTGATGTGCCCCCTGGATCCCCACCGGGGCCTTTACATTTATATTTACATTTAGGGCGTTTAGCAGAATGCTAAACTGGATGCTAAAGGATGCTGATGGAACCAACAATCGCTAGGTTAACCTATTCCCTGTGTACAACACAGATAGCTAGGATAAGATGCTACATGATGCTAAGTACTATTTTTAAGTTTAAGAACATACAATAGGTTCTTTAGAGGGGGGGGGTAAGGGCTATGCAGAGTCTAGGTTATCTTCTGAAGGTCATAATTTAGACCACATCCGTGTTGAACATGGTATGATAAGATGCAGATCAACCCCATGACTCTGATGGGGTTGATGGTGCTAATCCTGTTCCATCTCTTGCCTCCGTCAGACGCCGGCCTGGTTGGAGCAGATGATCGCCCACACCACCTGGAGGGACCTCTTCTACAAGCTGGCCGAGGCCCACCCCGACTGCCTGATGCTCAACTTCACCGTCAAGGTGGGTGGAGGCGCCCCCTGCTGGGAGGGCTGGCGTCAGCACCTTCCTGGTTGGCTCATTTTAAGTAAAAACTGTAAATATGGAGCCCAGCAAACGAAAGGTCAAAACAACCTAAAAAATGACATGGATTGAAAGTGAGAAAGTAATATGTGGTAAATTATACAGCTGAAGTAATTGTTATAGTTGGAAACTAAATGTTAAACCTCTCTTGGGGACTGCTGTTATCTGCCCTGAACACGTCTCTCTCTTTGGTTAGGGTTTCATGTGTTGAACTCGTACTCGGCCAAAACGAGTACAAATTTGTAAATGAAACACTAAAATCTCAATGTAGTGAGTTAGTTTAACTAGAGCAGTCTTTCCCAAAGAGTGGGTCGTGACCCACATGTGGGTCGCGGGAGATTTGAATTGGGTCGCAATATAACAAATAAATAAAAAAGAAATATATATATATTTTTTAATTTTATTTTTTACACATTAGCATTTAAAAAACTTTCAACAAGAAGCATGTTTCTGATAGTACTGAATGTTTGTATTCTTCTGATAATTGTACTTATATAACATTGAATCTAGTTGATAGGCTAATGTACATTGTGAGAGGAAATAACAACAATGAGATGTAAACTCCGCCTAAATGCCTTTATTTGGTCTCATTTAGGGCCGAGTATTTAATACGTGTATTATGTTTACATTAACAAGTGCATAAAACAAAGTCGAAATGGCTGGTTTAAGTTCATATATAATGGGATGCGGAATTGGCAGTAAAAACGTTCAGGGATGTTCATTTGTGCACAAATGAACATCTCACGATTTTATAGATAAGGCCTATTGTGAATTGGGTGGCGCTGGTTTGTAATTTAAAAAAAACGGTTCCCCAGAAAAACAGTTTGGGGAACACTAAACTAGAGGACCTGCTGACAGTCAGCACTTCCTTCTGCTGGGGGCGCTGGCCACGTTTAGGGATTTGAAAGTATATACACTGTGTGTGTGTGTGTGTGTGTGTGTTTGTGTTTATCTTTGGATTTGACATGTGTTTACACTGTTCAGTGGAAACGTCAGGAATTAGTATTTGACTCCCCTTTCCTCTGTTTGAAGTTGCATAAGCAAATCAGGCAGCTGGAGATTTTGTATTTCTTCTTCTCCTTTGTGTGTGTGTGTGTGTGTGTGTGTGTGTGTGTGTGTGTGTTGTGTGTGTGTGTGGGTGTGTGTGTGTGTGTGTGTGTGTGTGTGTGTGTGTGTGTGTGTGTGTGTGTGTGTGTGTGTGTGTGGGGTATGTATGTTTTTAACGTGTTGTCAATGTGTGTGCAGCTGATCTCGGACGCAGGCTACCAGGGGGAAATCACCAGCGTGTCCACGGCCTGCCAGCAGCTGGAGGTCTTCTCCCGGGTCCTCAGAACCTCCCTGGCCACGCTGCTGGACGGAGGGGAGGAGAACCTGGAGAAGAACCTACCGGAGTTCGCTGTGAGAACGCAGACCCCCCCGACCCCACGCTGGGCCTAGCCCTACCCCTCTGGGCCGAGTCCTACCCCGCTGGGCCTAGTCCTTAGTCCTCTTCTTAATCCTACCCTTCTTAGTCCTACCCCCCTTTGTTTTACCCCGAGTCCTACCCTTCCTAGTCCTACCCTTAGTCCTACCCTGCCTAGTCCTACTCTTAGTCCTACTCTTAGTCTTACTCGTAGTCCTACTTATAGTCCTTCCCTTAGTCCTTCCCTTAGTCTTACTCGTAGTCCTTCCCTTAGTCCTTCCCTTAGTCCTTCCCTTAGTCCTTCCCTTAGTCTTACTCATAGTCCTTCCCTTAGTCCTACCCTTAGTCCTACTCTTAGCCTTACTCGTAGTCCTTCCCTTAGTCCTTCCCTTAGTCCTTCCCTTAGTCCTACCCGTAGCCCTCCTCTTAGTCCTATTCTAAGTCCTACTCCACTTGGTCCTTCCCTGCTAAATAATCTAATCTGCTCAGGCTTTAATTTCTTGTTCTGCATTGTAGCCTCCTGATAAACACTTGATGTGTGAACGAACCCAGCCCGCGTTCCTCCGCGAGGAGCAGACCCTGAGCCGTGGAGCAGGTGAATGAGTAATGTGTGTGTGTGTGTGTGTGTGTGTGTGTGTGTGTGTGTGTGTGTGTGTGTGTGTGTGTGTGTGTGTGTGTGTGTGTGTGTGTGTGTGTGTGTGTGTTGTGTAGAAGATGGTGTGTCACGGGGAGCACACCTACCTCTTCGCCCAGTCCATGATGTCCATCCTGTCCCAGGAGGAGCAGGGGGGATCGGCCATGCGCAGGATAGGCCAGGAGGTGCAGAAGTCGGCCCATCAAAGGTATCCTCGTCTCCTCGTCTGCGTGCCGTGAAGCCCACGGCGGGATATCCCGTTGTGGCAGCAGCCTACAGTAGTGGCACTACGGCGTGTTGAGGGCTCGGGAGGGCAGAGCGGGTTGGCTGGTAGCCGGAAGGCTGCTAGAGGGTCGAGGCGTCCCTGAGCGAGGCGCCCTGACTGTCCCTGACGAGCTGGCTGTCGCCCTGCGTGGGTGACCCCGCCGTCGGGGTGTGAATGTGTGCATGAAGGCTCGAATGTTGGGCAATGTTGTAAAGCTTTGAGTCGACACTGGTTAGAGGGGCACTCTTAGAAAGTCCATTTACCATTTAAATAGTTGTACCCTGGAGGATTTGGTCGGTGTGTGTAGGGGCCCAGGTTCGGGCCCCCTGAACCTGGGCCCCTGACGGTGCTGCTGTCTCCCCCCCCCCCCCCAGGGGCCATGATGCCAGCCAGATCACGCTGGCCCTGGGGACGGCGGCGGCCTACCCGCGGGCGTGCCAGGCCCTGGGGGCCATGCTGTCCAAGGGGGCCCTGAACCCCGCCGACATCACTGTGCTCTTCAAGATGTTCAGCAGCATGGACCCGCCCCCTGTGGAGCTGGTAGGTGGAGGCACGCCGCGGGGCGCACTTAGGGCGCACTTAGGGCGCACTTGGGGCGCACTTGGGGCGCACTTGGGGCGCACTTGGGGCGCACTTGGGACACACTTAGGACACACTAAGGGCACGGGGCACCTAGGGCACACTTAGGGCACACTTAGGGCACACTTGGGGCACACTTGGGGCACACTTAGGACGCAGTTAGGGCGCACTAAGGGCACACTAAGGGCACACTAAGGGCACACTAAGGGCACACTAAGGGCACGCCGCGGGACACACTTGGGACACGCTTGGGACACGCTTGGGACACGCTTGGGACACGCTTGGGACACGCTTCGGACACGCTTAGGGCACGCTTAGGGCACACTTAGTGCTCTCTTAAAGAGGGTTCAAAAGATTCAAGACTCACTTGTTCAGGGTTCACCTAGACTCTGCACCCCCCCCTCCCCCGCAACACCCCTCTTAAGCACTTATTGTATGTTGTACGTCCTTGCACTTAGCCTTGTTTAGCGTCTTATCCTAGCTGTCTCTGTTGTATACGGGGTAGGGGTTAACTTAATGGTTGTTAGCGCTTGCCACTTGGTTCTATGAACATCCTTGCTGTACCGTCAGCGATATATTGTTTGAGCTTCTGTTTCAAATGTACTTATTGTAAGTCGCTTTGGACAAAAGCGTCTGCTAAATGCCCTTTTATGTAAATGTTTCACGTAGAGGTGGCATTGTTTGATTCTGTCTGCTCTTAATCAGGAGGGGAGGATAAGGGAAGTGAGCTCTTGTGGTTGGTGGTCGCCCGCTCTGTAGGGAACCATGTTTGATTTCCTCTTCCCTGTGTCTGCAGATCAGAGTGCCCGCCTTCCTGGACCTGTTCATGCAGTCTCTGTTCAAGCCCGGCTCCAAGATCAACCAGGACCACAAACACAAATACATCCACATCCTGGCCTACGCCGCCAGTGTGGTGGAGACCTGGAAGAAGGTAAGAGGAACGAAGAGGCCTCACTCTGGGGGGCTGCAGACCAACCACTGATCTATTCCAGGGGTTTTCAAATTGGGTAAATGTGAGCCTCCCCTTTTAGAGTAGGCAAGGACAGCCGAGCCCCCCCTCAAATAAAAAGAATCCCGTCCGCCTGACCTAACCCACACACGCCCCTCCAGTGAATGCCATCTTTTTTGTGTTCCAGGCAATGATCAAATAATAATGATCAACTAATCAAATGTAATGTTGAAGACATTTTATTTCCACAACTTTTTTAAAAGTGCATCCATAAACGATTCTTTGGAACAGCAAATCATTTCCAACTTCATGCAGGCCTTATTGGGGCTACTTTTAAAATGACTGAACATCAGTAGGCCTATCCACAAGTCAACAAAACATCCTTAACATGTGTAACCGGCGCCAAAGCTACGACCGACGACACCCCACGGCTGAAACCGGTGCTGTGTGTTTGGGCTTTAAGCGCACATTTGAAGGAGATGCACATCGTCTCGAAAAAAAATCTGCACAATGGACCGCTCTCTGATCAATGATCGACAACGGCATGCTATCAGATCGAACAGACTCACATATTTTCATGAAATTTGTTAGCGATTTCCGCCACGTACAACCTCAAATTTAAACAACAAACAAAATGCGGCAAATTCACATCATTTGCGCTACGAGCGGCATCAACCCGATGGCCCACCCAATTCATGGATTCAAGACAACACAACTTTGACTTTCAATTGAATCGTCCATCTCAGTGGGAACAAGGAGGCCTCGCTTTTGATGCGCAGAGGTGTTCGATGGGGGGCTGCAGTGCAGAGAGAAACATACGCAAGTCGTCCTCCACCTGCAGCCTTGATCTGTATTTGTTTTTAATCAGGGTCAGTGCGGAAATCTAACACTCACATAAGTACGTGGCGGTGAAGGGGATTAAGACTTCCATAGCCCTAGTGGAGATCTGGAAGAACTCGCTCTCCACAGACAACCAGAAACGCATTCAAGATCATATTTCCTATGTTTTTTGCTGGGTCCTGTCTCCTCCCTTAATGCTGACTCCTGTTGACTTGGGACAAGGAAACGATGCATTTTAAAACTAATACACGCACGCGTAATTACCGATATCAATAGAGCTGCATACAGATGTGTATTTTTTCTTTGTGCGCCGCGTGTCGCGCCTCCCCTTTGGCTCTTTGGCGCCCCCCAGGGGAGGCGCGCCTCACCTGTTGAAAACCGCTGATCTATTCAATACTGTGTATTCGTCTTACTGGGATTGTTTTCTGACTGAAGTCTCACTGTGATGTCTCCCCAGAACAAGCGTGTGAATATCAACAAAGACGAGCTCAAGTCCACGTCCAAGGCCATCGAGACGGTCCACAACCTCTGCTGCAACGAGAACAAGGGAGCGACCGAGCTGGTGGCCGAGCTGGGAACGCTGTACCAGTGCATCAGGTCTGTCCCCGGACCAGTTCATTAGACCTCCAGTATGGTCCCTGTCCTGAGACCAGTTCAATAGACTGCCGTGGCTCAGGAGGTAGAGCGGTTTGGCTGATAACAGGAAGCTTGATGGTTCAATGCCCGGCTCGAGGTGTCTGAGTAAGACACCTCACCCTGACTGCTCCTGACAAGCTGGCCGTCGCCTTGCGTGGTCTACACCGCCGTCGGTGTGTGAATGGGTGAATGAAAGTCGGTTGTAAGTCGCTTTGAATATAAGCGTCAGCCAAATCCCCTAAATGTAAATGTAATATATCTCCAGTAGTGTCCCTCACCTGAGACCAGTTCAATAGACCTCCAGTAGGGCTGGGCGATTGATCGAGATTTAGCGTCAAACGATCACAAAATTAACATAATCGAGTTTTTCGATTTTTATTTATTTATTTATTTTTTCATTTTATCTTTTATAGAATGGGCAGAACAGCTGGATAAATATCTTTATATTATTTTATATTGGAACATTTTCTCTTTGACCATTTGAAGTATTTTTTTTAAGGCGAAATTTCAAGGTGCTCAGTTCTAACGTTTTTTTGGGAGAGACGTGCTGAAAAAATACAACATGTTTTCGTTTGAATAATCCTGATTTCAATATTGACCAAAATAATCGTGTTTATGATCTTTCCCGTAATCGAGCGGCCCTAACCTCCAGTACGGTCTCTTGACCCGTTCCTAGAAGCATCACTATGCAAACGGATTACAGAATGTGTTTCGTGGACCGATCCACACGGTGTATATAACTGGGGCCTCCCTGACCCCCGGCGTGTGACGTCTCCTCAGGTTCCCCGTGGTGGCCATGGGGGTGCTGAAGTGGGTGGACTGGACGGTGTCAGAGCCGCGCTACTTCCAGCTCCAGACGGACCACACGCCGGTGCACCTGGCGCTGCTGGACGAGGTCAGTGGGACGGGGGTCTTCACCTCCGCTCGGAGACACACATGGACCTTCACCCGTTCACCACACCTCCTCTCTGAGACCTTCACCCGTTCACCACACCTCCTCTCTGAGACCTTCACCCGTTCACCACACCTCCTCTCTGAGACCTTCACCCGTTCACCCGTCTCTCCTCCCCAGATCTGCACCTGCCACCAGCTGCTGCACCCCCAGGTGCTCCAGCTGCTCGTCAAGCTCTTTGAGACGGAGCACTCCCAGCTGGACGTCATGGAGCAGGTGGGTGTCCCAATGCCGTGGACCCAGGGGTAGCCAGGTGGACCCAGGTGGACCCATATGAACCCTGATGTAGCCAGGCGTACACTTATGTACCGATGTGTACCCAGATGTTTACAGGTGTACCCAGGTGTAGCCAGGTGGACCTGTGTGTACCAAGGGGTACCCAGGTGTAGCCAGATGTTTACAGGTGTACCCAGGTGTAGCCAGGTGGACCTGTGTGTAGCCAGGTGTACCAAGGGGTACCCAGGTGTATCCAGATGCTTACAGGTGGACCCAGGTGTAGCCAGATGTTTACAGGTGTACCCAGGTGTAGCCAGGTGGACCTGTGTGTAGCCAGGTGTACCAAGGGGTACCCAGGTGTATCCAGATGCTTACAGGTGGACCCAGGTGTATCCAGATGTTTACAGGTGGACCCAGGTGTAGCCAGGTGTACCGTGATGTACCCAGATTTACCCGTCACTGAGCTGCCTCATGATTGCCACCAACTAAGACCTTCCCTTGCGACCTCCCTCCCGTGACCCCTGACCTCTGCAGCTGGAGCTCAAGAAGACCCTGCTGGACCGCATGGTGCACCTGCTGAGCCGCGGCTATGTGCTGCCCGTGGTGGGCTACATCCGACGGTGTCTGGAGAAGCTCAACACGGACATCTCCCTCATCCGCTACTTCGTCACGGAGGTGGGGCGCCGTCTGGACGCGTGGTGTCTGTCACACTTCAGTAATGAGGATGATTGTAACGCGCGTATCTTTGATCTGATCTGCCCTTCATATCAATGAACCCCATTACGCCGTAGCCCTTTGTAGTTGCGGTTCTCTGGATGGCTCATTAGCTAGCATTAACGTCCACATGAGGGATCGCACTCGATAACAGACCTGTGCTGGGGGCAGATGGGAGCTCTGCTGGGCTGTAACCCTGGGGGAGAGCCCTGCGCTAGGCTGCGTCTCCAGAGAGGACTTGTTCCCTCCCCAGCCCTGCGGTACGTCTTCCAGCCCTCCCCCAGCCCCCTCCCCTGACGCTGTCCCTGTGCTCAGGTTCTGGACGTGATCGCGCCCCCGTACACGGCGGACTTTGTGCAGCTGTTCCTGCCCATTCTGGAGAACGGCAGCATCGCCGGAACCATCCGCACGGAGGGGGAGTACGACCCCGTGGCCGAGTTCATCGGTACGACCGCCTGGAGCGCCCGTCTGTAGGGTCCCGTCTAGGGGCCACACACAGGCCTTCACCACAGCCATGAGCACCCGTCTGTAGTGACCCCCATGGGGGCCACACACCAAGGCCACAGACGGCCCTTAATACCCTTAATACCCCTGGTGTTACTGCTGAGCCACAGTCATGAGCACCCGCCTGTAGTGACCCCCCTGAGGGCCACACACTGCCCTTAATACCCCTGGCGCTACTGCTGAGCCACAGTCATGGTTACAAGGACTGATCTCAGAAGACTCACTCGTTCAGATTACATCTAGACTCTGCATGAACTGGGACCGCAGTACACGAACAAGAGCCTCTCCTTCCCCCTCACGTGACTCTTCCTTCTCTCCCCAGCTCACTGCAAGTCCAACTTCATCATGATCAACTGACGGCTGGCGGGGCTGATTTTTTTTTTCCCTCGGTGGAGCTCGTGGACAGAGTCCTTCCTGAGGCCGGCGCTCTGGGAGACGCGCGTTCAAGGAGATGGAGAGGCCGCCGCTGCCGGGGCCGGAGACCGGGCGAGGGGTGCGGCCGGACGCTCCAACGCGAGGCGTGCTAGAAGCTCTCAGAAGGCAGCTTCAAAATGTGCTTTTGGTTCGGTGCCATACATGTATATTTAATTTTTTTACATAAATGTCTCTACTAGTCGTTTTTCAAATAAAATAATTTAATGGACTTAACTTGTTGATCTTGTGTTATTACTGGGGACTTCATTGATTAAGCAATAAGTAAGGGATAATGTATAGTTCGGAGGTTGTTATGGAGAAATAAACCCCGACAGGTTGTATGGAACCCCGACGCTTCGCGTCGGGGTTCCAACAACCGACTAACTATACATTATCCCGCTTATTACACGGCTTTACGAGTGAAATAAATAATAAACAATAGATAATAACCCACAATGATTCAGCAGCGACAAGGATTCGTCGGTAAAGTTTTTATTTAGTAGCATATTTATATTGAATTGGGCGTTGTTGTCCTGTGATATGGGACGTGTACGTGACAAGGATTGATCGGTAAAGTTTCTATTTACATGACGCTGTCCCTAGCAACGGTCCGTTATACATGACGACGGTCCGTTATACAGAAATAACAGACCGCAGAGCGCAGCGCTGGACCAATCAGAGAGCAGCATTCAATAGAGCCGTGAAATAAGGGGCCTTTAAGCGGCCCTATGCAAAACTCCACTACTTCCTGGACTTAGTGCTGCTCCTTTATTTCCTGTCTTACATTACTGGACAAACTGATTAATCCAGGTGTGTCTGAGTAGTCCCAATGGTCAGACACACCTGGATTAATCAGTTTATCCAATAATGTAAGACAGGAAATAAAGGAGCAGCATTAAGTTCAGGAAGTAGTGGAGCTGTGCATAGAGCCCATTCCGGCCCTCAGGGCCTTTTGATCTTGGGATCAGAGGTTATTTAATACCACCGTCACCGAGGCCATCGCGAACCACGCACTATGCATGAGGGTTTCACATGGATGGAGGCGCGTTTAAACCTTCTCCGGGGTCCAGAAGATACACTAGAGACCAAATGTAAATGTATAAATGTAATAGCGCTTTTCTAACCATTGGCCACTCAAAGCGCTTTACAATATTGCCACACATTCACCATTCACGCCTATTTTATATATGCCTTATTTTATCGTCTGTTCTTTGGGTTGACTTCACGGTCAGGAGTGAAACAAATGTTAAGCTCTTATCTTGATGTGATGTGGGGCGTCAATCGTTTTTAGCCAATTCTCTTAATCAGCATAATTTAAAAAAGGAACATGAATGCATTGTCGTTTGATTTCATACGATAAGTTCAAATATTTAACTTCGATACAATTTTAAATGAAGCAAATACAGCCACTTGATTCCAAAATCCAAATCTTAAATTGACTCCCTTTGCAGGAAGAAAGGCAAATCACAGTGTAGTTCAATGGAACATGACAAACTCTTACCATTTGAGCGGATGTACACACTAGTGACACAAGTACAGCAGGTCAACACACCTCATTCTGTTACGTTATTAACACTGCATCAGGCGCAGATGGTGATATGATCTTTGGTAGCCCTAGCATCAGTTCAACAAACGTGATTGAAGTTTCTTTAGGCTAGTAGTCTTCTAGTTCATCAACTCAGTTAACATGTCGTTTCCACAGCATATCTGGCTAAAGGCAACAGAAAAGTGAAAAGTTGACATATTCAAAAGCACTTTAGTGAAAAATAAAATAAAAGCAATCATCATGATATTCCCTTTTTTTGTGCACACATTTTTCGTGCAATCTTAGAACAACGACCCGAGTTCCCCAGAGAGTTTGTGATGGTGTAAAACTGACGGAGGCGCTCCTCCTCTAGTGGTAGTTCTTGGGGAGGATTGGATCGCCGTACATGCAGTCTTCCTCCAGCGCCAGGTTGAACTTGCTTCCACTTCCTCCTTTGAAGGCGCTGGTGACGATCCTTAGCCAGCCCTGCTCGCCCTAGAGAGAGAGAGAGGAGAGAGAGAGAGAGAGAGAGAGAGAGAGAGAGAGAGAGAGAGAGAGAGAGAGAGAGAGAGAGAGAGAGAGAGAGAGAGAGAGAGAGAGAGAGAGAGAGAGAGAGAGAGAGAGAGAGAGAGAGAGAGAGAGAGAGAGAGAGAGAGAGAGAGAGAGAGAGAGAGAGAGAGAGAGAGAGAGAGAGAGAAGAAGAGAGAGAGAGTGAAGAGAGAGAGAGAGAGAGAGAGAGAGAGAGAGAGGGGGAGAGAGAGAGAGAGAGAGAGAGAGGGTCAGAGTCCCTGACGAGACACCTGACTCATCACTCATACCACGTGATGACGAATGTGCGAAATAAAAAAGGTTTAAAGCTGGCTGAGTTGGTGGCAAACAGTCGAGCTGAGAGTTAAATGATTAGTTCGGTTTGGTGTTTTTAGTTTTAGCGTCTCCTTCACTGACAAAGGCATGGCTCATATGTGCATGAGTCTAGATCTAGATGAGTCTAGGTCCACATGAGTCTAGGTCTAGATGAGTCTAGATCTAGATGAGTCTAGGTCCACATGAGTCCAGGTCTACACGGTGTACTGCTACGGTGTGCCACCTACCCAAGGCTCTCCCCAGGAGTTGCGTACGATCCAGAACTCCACGCCGTTCTCCACGCCCCAGCCGGCCACCGACACGATGTGGTTGATGAAAGGCTCCTCCACGTACTGGGAGTAGATGCCGCCGGTGTAGGCGTCCAGCTCATCTGTGGCCATGATGCCACAGCTACAGGGGAGTCATCAGGGTCACCACACAGATAAATGCACTGCGTTTATGGAGCGCTTTTCTAACCAGTGACCACTCAAAGCCCTTTACAATACATTCACCCGTTCATGCACCCATTCACACACCGACGGCGGTGTCAACCATGCAAGGCGACAGCCAGCTCGTCAGGAGCAGTCAGGGTGAGGGCGTCTCGCTCAGGGACACCTCGACACCGGGGATCGAACTAGCAAACCTTCCGGTTACCAGGCGACCTGCTCTGCCTCCTGAGTCAAATGCCACCCCTAGGCTCCAGATCACTGTTCAAATCAAACTCTCACCTGATTGGCCCCCCCGGCGTACAACTCTCACCTGATTGGCCCCCCCGGCATACAACTCTCACCTGATTGGCTCCCCCCGGCGTACATCTCTCACCTGATTGGCCCCCCGGCGTACAGCTCGGCCATCATCTTCTCGCGGCCGCTGACGGCGCCGTAGTCGCCCACCTTCCACAGGGTGTAGTTCTTGATGATGTTGCACTTCCCGAAGGTGGTGCACGTCCCGCACTGGTTGAAGGGTTTGCACTCTGTCAGGGGAGACACCAGTCACTGCATTGACCTTCACCTTCAGGGCGTTCAGCAGACGCTTTTATTCAGAGCGACTTACAATAAGTACACAACAACAATATACCTCTGTCAGTACAGCAAGGATGTTCATAGAACCAGGTGCCAAGCACTAACAATCACTCGGTTAACCCGTTCCCCGTATGACAACAAAGATAGCTAGGATAAGATGCTACACCTGATTGGTGCACTATTTTTCAGTGCCAGGATGTACAACATACAATAAGTACGTAAGAGGCATGTGAGGGGGTAATGGGGGAGGCTATGCAGAGTCCAGGTGAACTCTTCATGCTTGTAAAGGTTAGGGAGCCTCATGATGATGATGTGTGTGTGTGTGTGTGTGTGTGTGTGTGTGTGTGTGTGTGTGTGTGTGTGTGTGTGTGTGTGTGTGTGTGTGTGTGTGTGTGTGTGTGTGTGTGTGTGTGTGTGTGTGTGTGTGTGTGTGTGTGTGTGTGTGAGTAGAACCGGGGTCTCTATCCACCCACTCACTCTGGTCCTTGGCCTGGTAGTTGTTGCAGGTCTCGTCGGGGATGCCGTTCGTGTTGGCGTACTCCCAGACCCCCGAGTGGTCCCCGCCGTGGCAGGTCCCCGCCCCCCCGCAGTCCACCACGTTCTGGACGGACAGGTAGGCCTGACGGCCACGCCCCCTTTCTCTTTATGTTTATACGGTCTGTCGGGAGGAACAAAGAAACACACACACACACACACGCACACGCACACACACACACACAAACACACACACACAAAGCCACGATGACGCAGCAGATTGAGTTCAGTAAACCAAAGACCAGCGCACAGTGGGGGGAAAAAAAAACCTGACACACACCCCTTCAAATGTGTCTGTGGAGCATAAAGCACATCACATGATGGGCCGTTAAAGATTAAACAGAGAGGAGATCCTGCCTGGTAGGGAGGAGGAGGGTAGGCTGGTGGTAGGCCCTAGGGTACTAGTAGTAGTAGCAGTAGTAGTAGTAGAGTAGGGTAGGATAGTAGTATTAGTGGTATGGTAGTAGACGTAGTAGGGTAGTGTTAGTATTACGGTAGGTTAGGGTGGTAGTAGGATAGTAATAGTAGGATAGTAGTAGTAGGGTGGTAATAGGATAGTATAGTAGTAGTAGGATAGTAGTAGGGTATGAGGCCCTTCCTGCCATGGCGCTGGTGATAGTAGGTTAGGGTAGGGTTACGGGTAGTAGTAGTATGGTAGGGTAGTAGTAGTATGGTAGGGTAGTAGTAGGATAGTAGTAGTAGTATGGTAGGGTAGTAGTGGTAGGGTAGTAGTAGTAGGATAGTAGTAGTACGGTAGGGTAGTAGTAGTAGCAGTAGGGTATAAGGGCCTACCTGCCATGGCGCTAGTGATAGTAGGTTAAGGTATTGTTACGGGTAGTAGTAGGATAGTAGTAGTAGGGTAGGGTAGTAGTAGTATGGTAGGGTGGTAGTAGTAGTAGTAGCAGTAGAGTATAAGGCCCTACCTGCCAACGAGCTGGTGATAGTAGGTTAGGGTAGGGTTATGGGTAGTAGTAGTAGGGTAGTAGTAGTATGGTAGGGTAGTAGTAGTAGTATGGTAGTAGTAGTATGGTAGGGTAGTAGTATGGTAGGGTAGTAGTATGGTAGGGTAGTAGTAGGATAGTAGTAGTATGGTAGGGTAGTAGTAGTAGCAGTAGTAGTAGGGTAATAGGCCCTATCTGCCATGGTGCTGGTGATAGTAGGTTAGGGTAGGGTTACGGGTAGTAGTAGTAGGGTAGTAGTAGGTAGTATGGTAGGGTAGTAGTAGTAGGGTAGTAGTAGTAGTGTGGTAGGGTAGTAGTAGTAGTAGTAGTAGGGTAGTAGGCCCTACCTGCCATGGCGCTGGTGCTGCCGTGGGCCCAGCAGGAGCCACAGTATTGAGGAATGTGCTGATTCCGGGTTGTGCTCACAAAGTTGGTGCCGTTAACGTTTCTCCAGTCCCATGACTTGGGAAGGTCGGAGAGGTTCATCAGTTCGTGAGGACGAGGTGAGGTCCTGCGGTAGGATGAAGAAGGCCGTGTATCAGCAGTGATAACTTACACCGCAGGGTATCAAACACAAACGGAGCTTGCTCATCTCGTTTGTAACCGCGCTGATACAAGCGTTACCGAAACAGGATCGATTGCATCCAATAACGTTTAGAAAAAGCAGAAGAAGGAAGAATGAGAAAGAGGAGCGTACAGTTCACTTCCCAATTCCGCAGAAACCGAAATAGTTATATTAGAAACGATATTCTTAGTTAGGTATTTCTTTGTTTTGTATGACTATTCTTTGGAGGGGACTTCACAGAACGTGCTTCCGCCAACCCCGGGTCGGGACCTCTGAGTGTGAGCAGACGGTTCAGTAGCACGCGCTGGTCGTCTGGGCCTGCTTTCATTTTAAAATATTCCTTCTTACAGAAAATTACAATTTGGTAATAATACTACTAGGACCACATGCGCACTG
>OLKM01001943.1:37879-50379 GCA_900291075.1 Melanogrammus aeglefinus
GTGTAGTTTGTCGTACTAATGACACCCTGATGTGTAGTTTGTCGTACTAATGACACCCTGCTGTGTAGTTTGTCGTACTAATGACACCCTGATGTGTAGTTTGTTGTACTAATGACACCCTGCTGTGTAGTTCGTCCAGGTGGTGGGTCTGGACAAACAGCGCTTCCACCTGGTGGGCTCCTCCATGGGGGGCAACGTGGCCGGGGTGTACGCTGCCCAACACCCCGACCAGCTGGCCGCCCTCACCCTGATCTGCCCTGCAGGTGAATACAGCACCCACCACACTGACATGATGAGGTACCGCCGCACTGACATGATGAGGTACCCCAGTACAGACATGATGAGGTACCACCACAATGACATGATGAGGTACCACAGACATGATGAGGTACCCCACTACAGACATGATAAGGTACCACCACAATGACATGATGAGGTACCACTACACTGACATGATGAGGTACCGCCGCACTGACATGATGGGGTACCCCAGTACAGACATGATGAGGTACCACCACAATGACATGATGGGGTACCCCAGTACAGACATGATGAGGTACCCCAGTACAGACATGATGAGGTACCACCGCACTGACATGATGAGGTACCCCAGTACTGACATGATGAGGTACCACCGCACTGACATGATGGGCTACCCCAGTACAGACATGATGAGGTACCCCAGTACTGACATGATGAGGTACCGCCACACGGACATGATGAGGTACCCCAGTATTAAGGTAGTACCCAGTACAAACGTAGTACCCACAGTACAGGCATGATACAGTACCACAGCACTAAGGTAGTACCACAGTACTGACATGATACTGTACGGGAGGACCAAAGTACTAAGGTATTACCTAAGTTCTGAGGTAGAACACAGTACTCCGGTAGTACCCTAGTAATAAGGAGGTTCTCTGCAGGGCTGGTAGTACCCAGCACTCAGGTAGTACCCAGGGTAGTACCCAGTACTCGGGTAGTTCTCAGATAGTACCACAGCAATAAGGAGGTTCTCTGCAGGGCAGGTAGTACCCAGTACTCACGTAGTACTCAGGTAGTACCCAGTACTAAGGAGGTTCTCTGCAGGGATGGAGGTCCCCAGTACTCGGGTAGTACCCAGAGTAGTACCCAGTACTCGGGTAGCACTCAGGGTAGTACCCATTACTAAGGAGGTTCTCTACAGGGCTGGAGGTGCCCAGGGACTCTGGGTTTGTCCGCCTGCTGAAGGAGATGAAGGAGCGCGGGGAGATGAAGCCAGAGGACGTCCCCCTCATCCCCCACACCACCCAGCAGATGGAGGACATGCTGAGACTCTGCTGCCATAAATACATTAAACTACCCAAACAGGTGAACAGTAAGCCCCGCCTCCTCACCATACTTAAAGGGGAAGCGCTCCACCCCAGCGGGGCGGAAGACGTCAGTGTCCAACATCTCTGCAGTTTTGTGGAGAAGCCGATGTTGCAGAGGTTGATATTTCTGACAGCGTATGAAGCAGTTTGCTTTTATATTGGAACACGGATGACCTTGTCAAAACAAGACTGTTAGCATTACCATTTGATTACCTTTTTAATACAGCTAATATAATATATGACTACTGCTAACCATTTATTACAATGCTATAGGTTTAAATATGGAACGTGTCTGTATGTTGATTGTTATAGCCTAATGAAGAATAAAGTACCTCTCTCTCTTTCTCTTGTAAAGCACATCATGCGGAAAATTGCAATCTGATGTGTTTTAAAAGTTATATATCAGGAGCCATACTTTAGTAACTTCTTGTTTGTGTGTGTTTGATTGTGTTTTTTTGTGTGTGTGTTTGTCCAGATCCTGAAGGGACTGTTAGCCTCACGACTTCCGAACAATGACTTCTACTCACAAGGTACTAGTGTTTCAATAGAACTCCTTCATATTCCTACAGTTATTAAACGGTACTACAGTGTTCATATCGTACCACAGTGTTCATCTAGTTCTATTATATAGCCCCATAGTGTTCATATTGTACTACCACATAATACTACAGTAATACATTTACATTTACTTTTAGGCAATCAATGCCAATCCCTAACATTGGTGAGGTTAACCCATTCCCCGTGTACAACAAGGCTAGTTAGGATAAGAGGTTCAGTAATGGTACTTCCTGTGTGTCTCAGTGTTACAGGAGATCGTCTCTGAGCCGTCGGTCCGCTCCCTGCACGACAGCCTTCACCTCATCACAACGCCCCTACAGGTCATCTGGGGAACGGACGACCAGGTACCAGAGGCCTCCCATCAGCACCACAGTACAGGCCTTCGTCCCAGTCCCGGTCCAAAGGGCTTCACAGGCCATTTCACGGCGCCCCCTCTAGCCCTCAACCCTCTTAAGACGCAGCTATTGGAAATATGTCGATTAGTAAAGAGTAAAGATATAAATAAACACACAGCCTGTTCAGCCCTTTGAGACTGGAATGGGGATTATGGGGATTACAAATCAAATTGAATTGAGGTATTCAGGGTACTAGTAAGGCAGGAAACAGGAGAACTAAATCAAATCAGACTCTAACCACGTGTCCTCCGCAGGTGATCGACGTGTCCGGAGCGGGCGTGCTGCAGGAGGCGCACCCCAGCTGCCAGGTGGAGCTGTTGGAGCGCTGCGGGCACGCAGTCATGCTGGACCGACCCAGGAAGGCGGCGCAGCTCCTCACTGACTTCCTGTCCACGCAGGACGTCCAAACCAAGAAACGCTCCTGATGATCCCAGACATGGAGGAGCCTGGGAGAAACCAGACCGGGGAGGAGGAGGAGGAGGAGGAGGAGGAGGATGATGATGATGAAGAGGAGTAGGAGGAGGAGGAGGAGGAGGAAGGAGGAGGATGATGATGATGAAGAGGACGAGGATGATGATGATGATGATGAGGAAGAGGAGGAGGAGGAGGAGGAGGAGGATGATGATGATGATGATGATGATGATGATGATGATGATGATGATGATGATGATGATGATGATGATGATGATGATGATGATGATGATGATGATGATGATGATGATGATGATGATGGTGGTGATGATGATGATGATGATACTGATATATGCTTTATTAATTCTATGGGGAAATTCGTTATTTGCATTCAACCCATCCTATACTTAAAGCTAGGAGCAATGGGCGGCCTGCTTTGGGCAGGGCAGAAGTGTTAATTAGCAGGTATGCTCGTGTGTTAGGAAACCCACCGGAAGACAGGGTGAACATGCAAATGAACATACAATGACGACGATGGTGTTGAATTTGTTATAAGATGATCATTCCCAGTGATTCCTGCCTTATAGAGGGAGAGAGGAGATTCTTTGGAATTACTTATTGGTGTCTCTTTAGAGATACTTTTTTGTAGTTTACATTTCAAATTATATTTGTTATTATATGAAGTTGGTGCTACAATGTTTCTAAAATAAATGTAATGTGAATGTAATTACACCGGGTGTGGATCTTTTATTTTGAAATAGGCATTCCTCGCTTCCGTCGCGCTTGTTTATATTTAACTGCGCATGCGCATGACTAAACGCCAACACGCTTCTCAAAGCCGAGGACAAACTTGAATTGAGGACAAAGATTCTTATCGTATTATATCATAATATCATTACATCCACGAGACACAACAGGGTAGGTATTATCTGGGCTCTGAATAGCGCTACATCATGTGAGGTTGGGTTTGATCGAGGCATCACAACATGAGATTAGGGAACTAAAGTTATTCTGTGTTTGTATGGAAGTAAACTAAATGGAATATATTTTCAGTCCTGTAGATAATGGAAATCATCCCCAGATATTCTAACCTGTAGTACCGGTATATATAATGTAACGAGCATTGCAACTCCATTGATATGTGTTAAAGGACAGAATTTTAACTAAAGTTAAGGTTTAAAACCGACCTCTCCAGGTAGATCAGTATAGCACCAAGGTATTGTAAGACGACTGAACCGATAGAATACAAAGTTCTTATCCGGATGTCCTCTCATGGTGTATTTTCAACGTTTCCAGAACATGAACTAGGATGCCGCCAGCCGTCTATGAACGTGTCGTGGTGAAGAACTCTCCAGTGTACCAGTACATGAAGGTTTCCTTGTGAGTCTTCTGTACTTCTGCATCTCTACTACTATTAATGCACTGACTGAGTACTCCCGTTTTCTTGTGTACTGCTACTGTGATTGTGTGCCATTGGTGTAGCACTGCCGTGTTTGTAGCTCTGGTTCATTGCTGGTACAATGTCTGTCAATTTAAGTTGGTCACATGCAGTAAATAGATACCGCTTATTTTGTGTGTCATTGAAATCGTGTGTGTGTGTGTGTGTGTGTGTGTGTGTGTGTGTGTGTGTGTGTGCGCGCGCCTTGTGTGTAGGGTTCTGGAAAAGGCGCAGACTAAACTAACAGCAGTTGAGTTTAAACACCTGATCACCACGGGTCTGAAGAGTCTCTACGGAGAGGTAGGACGAGGTCTGGGTTCGATTCCCTGCTCACTGGTTTTACACTGTCTCACCTGTGTGTCTGTGTGTGTTCCAGGTGGGAGCAGCATTCCCCTTCGACCTTTTGACCTTTGAAGAGGACACCCTGACCGCAGTGCTCAGAATATATAGCAGGTACCGAGAGATATAACCTGTTGGTAGAACCAGCTGTTATCGAACCTGTTGGAAGAACCAGCTCTTATACAACCTGTGTGTGTGTGTGTGTGTGTGTGTGTGTGTGTGTGTGTGTGTGTGTGTGTGTGTGTGTGTGTGTGTGTGTGTGTGTGTGTGTGTGTGTGTGTGTGTGTGTGTGTGTGTGTGTGTGTGTGTGCATGCAGGGGTCTGATACGGCTGTGGAGCTCTCTCACTCTGCTGGGATTCTTCCAGCAGCAGCGCTGTGCCTTCAGGGTTCTGCAGGTAAGCAGAACCTCCTCCTACACCCTGTAGTCCGACTGGACCTACTAGAACCTCCTCCTAGACCCTGTAGTCCTACTGGAACCTCCTCCTACTCCCTGTAGTCCTACTGAACCTACCAGAACCTATTCCATACTGGGGTCCATCCCCCCGCAGACCATCTGTCCTACTACCGGGACCAGGTCTCTAGGTAGCACAGTCTCTTACAAGGGGGCCGTCCCCTAGACTGTTCATAGCCTCCCCCCTTACCCCCCCCCCCCCCCACAAGCACTTATTATATGTTGTATGTCCTGGCACTTAAAAATAGTACCTAGCATCATGTAGCGTCTTATCCTAGCTTTCTTTGTTGTATAGGCTGGAATGGGTTAACCTAGTGACGGTTAATGCTTGGTACTTGGTTCCATGAACATCCTTGCTGTACCGACAGCAGTATTTTGTTTCTTTTTCTTGTGACAAATGTACTTCTTGTTAGTCTCTTTGGATAAAGGCGTCTGCTAAAAGCCCTGAATGTAAACGTGTGTGACGGACTGTCCTTCTCTCTCCAAGGTGTCTCCGTACCTGCTGGCGCTGACCGGGAACAGCCGGGACCTGGTGCTGGACCCATGAGGGGGTGCGTGTTCCGGGCGGTCCCGCGGCGATGTGTCCACGTGGGCCAGCGCTCCTCGCTCACCAGGACCTTCTCCCCCCGGGACGTGGAGCTCTTCTCCCAGCTGACCGGCGACCGCAACCCCCTCCACCTGGACCCGGTCTACGCCGCTACCACGCCCTTCCTGCGGCCCGTGGTCCACGGGGTGCTGGTCAACGGGCTGCTCTCCGCCCTGCTGGGCACCCGCATGCCCGGGCCAGGCTGTGTCCTGCTGCACCAGAACCTCCGCTTCCCCCAGCCGCTGTACGTGGGGGAGGAGGTGGTGGCGGAGGCCGAGGTCACCAGGGTCCGCATGGAGGTGGTCTTACTGGCGGTGCGGTGCTCCGCCGGGGAGAAGGTGGTGATGGAGGGGGAGGTGAAGCTGATGGTGCCCCAGGAGAAGACCTAGAGAAGGTGTGGGGGGGGGTGGGGGGGGGGTGGGGGGGGGGTGATGGATGGATGTGGCCAAGCTGGTTGCCCCTGGTTACTGTACACTGGCGGTTTCTTCATTGGGATGTTGTGTGTTGCCCTGTTTGGGCGCGGTGTCTAAAGCGGCCCGCAGAGGGCGCTATACAGGCGCACTCCGAAATAAAATGAAACCGAATCTTTCCCATTTCAACAGAACGCGTCTTTTATTGTGTCAAGCCACGTTGGGTAATATTTAACCAACGGAGGCTATTTCAAAACTGTGTTAGTGATCAGAAGCAGCTGAGTATTGACTCCCCCTGTTTCAGTTAAGATTAGCCCTCAGTGTGGAAATCAGTCACACAACAACTGAAGGGGAGGAGGTGAGGACATCCTTGAGGGGGTTTTCTTATCGGCGTTGGAGTTGAATATTGCTTCCCATTGACACACTGGTTTATAGAGGCCTGAAAACAACCCGTGGATCCAAAGCAGCCTTTTGATTAGTACAACCTGGATCTCCTCAGAATGGTACACCGTGAGGCGAACCTTTACTTTGTAATCATCCGGAAATGTTTGAAATGACGTTTTCTACTCGGCTGTCAAGACGGACTGGGCTTGCTTATTATTGATTATTGGCAACGCGGCCGTCAAACCATAGCAGCCCCAGAACCGCTCCAGAGGAGTTCTCCCGGTTCTCCACACACCCAGCGGGCTGGGCCCGGGGAGTAGGCCGGGCTGCGGGATGTGTTCGGTGGACAAGCCGCCCGCCGGCAGGCTGTTGCTGGACGACACCGTGCCACTGGCCGCGGTGATCGAAGCCAGCCAGACCCTCCAGTCCCACACGGTGAGTGGAAGCGGGAAAGTGGTTCTAATGTCGGGGGTTCCGACAGCAAACACACGCCATAGTCCTTGTGTCAGTGTGTGTATGTGTGTGGTGTCGGATTTATAGAATGTCATCTTTCTCGCAAAAAGTGCTGATTTGGTGCTGCTGGCGCCTCACGTTGAACCAGAGTTCCGGTTGTTGTTGACACCGATCAGCTGAGCTGGCTGTTCTGGTAGCCTAGCATGCTACTATATATGATCAGGTCAGCTAGCTGTTCTGGTAGCGCAGCATGCTAATCTCTGAGCAGATGAGCTGGCTGTTCTGTTGACCTGTCATGCTAATGTTGGACCACCTAGATCAGAAAGGCAACTGAATGCCCAGTACTGAGTCAATGATTTATTGTGTGCCAACAGTGTGGGCATCATAGTGTCATTTAAATACTGTGGGTATAATGTGTTATTGGTTATCTAGCTCTACATAAAACTGTCAGTATGCAATTCTACTGTTCTATAGAGAGAGACAGGTTATTATTACGACTCATCAAGGCTGATAATTAGTCTTTCCTCGTCTCTTCACTGAGATCACATGTTGAGGTGCTCATCATTCGCAACTCATATTGTGTTGAAATTAATGCAGTTGTTATATCCGAGGAGTTATCTTTTCTTAGTTTATGATGGGTTGCTTCCCCTATTGTAAACGGGTTAACCTCAACCATAAAAGATGAACTGGTTAAAGCTCAACCACATCCGACTGAGAGAGAGAGAGAGGGAGAGGGAGAGAGAGACAGGGACAGAGAGAGACAGGGACAGAGAGACACACAGAAAGAGAGACCGACAGACAGAGAGAGTAAACGGGTTAACCTCAACCATAAAAGATGAACTGGTGAAAGCTCAACCACATCCGACTGAAGAGAGAGAGAGGGAGAGAGAGGGAGAGAGGGGGAGAGAGAGGGAGAGAGAGACTCACTGGGTGGGTGAGTGAGTGATTGATTGATCCCTGGAGTCATGTCTCGTGTCTCACCTTCCCCAGCACGATGGAAGTGCCAGGGTTGTACGTTCAAATCCCGGAGAAGCCTGGTCAGTAGAGACTGCCACTGTACGGTTGGGGGTCAATCTTTCTATCAAATAACATCACGCTCTGTTAGAGACGGAGAACTCCAGCTACAGTCAAATCTTGAATCTTTCCATCCCATCCTTACTATGTTTAGTCCCGCCCTCGTATGTTGGTGATTGGCTCCTTCTTAACGAACATTAAACTTAAACTTAACTCTTCCGCACTGGCCTGTCCCAGTGGTTGATACGTAGCCTTGGGAAACCAAGCTAATTATTTTTGCATATTCATGCAAAAATAATTAGCTTGGTTTCGTGAATATCATGTTTCAGTGGCCAATCAGAGTGCGCTCCGGCTCTCGCGCCGAATCCGGTTGGAGGAAAATAAAACCTTATCTTCTCAAATGCCATCACTGCAGATTTCCATCTCAGCACAACTGTTGGGATGAATGGCAAGCCAATGCTGGCCCACCCCCGCAACACAATAAACACTTTAACAGACAGACAGACATTGAAGATAATGTAAGAGCACATGACTTCTCATGTGAACTTCTGACCTTGCCCTCTGAACTTAAAATCACACGATAGTTAGTCTCTCTCGCTCTGTCTCTCTGTCTGTCTCACTTCATCTCACTCTGACTCTGTCTCACTCTGAGTCTGTCTCCTCACTCTCTGTCTCACTGACTCGGTCTCTTGACTCACTAGCCTGGCTGAGCGGAAATGGACAGCGTCTATAGCGCTAGCGTTGGATTCCACCGCTACTCCTCCCCTTCTTGCTGCTGGCTTTCCCGTATTGTGCTCCCCCTCAACTCGGAAACTAGTCAGTATGGCGAGTTTTGAAGAGGACTTTGTCAGCGCTGTAACGCTAGCAAGTTTGGCTCTTTCCGTCGAAAATTGCAAAGAACTTCAAAAGATTTGCTTACAGCATTTGCTGAGGAAGAAAGATGTTCTTGCACTATTTCGGATGGACAACGCTTCTGCTTCCCGGGGGTTAGCCCCGCCCTAGACGATTGTGTTTGGTTTAAACAAAGAAATAAAAACAGGCCAGCCCAGTTTTCCCCCCCCGGATAGACGGCTCTAAATAGCGTGGTTCCAGACCATTCTACTTGCTGTAGTTCGGTCTGGCTTTGCTAGACTACTGACCCACAGACTTGGTCTCTGTCTCCGTCTCACTCTGACTCTGTCTGTGTCTCACTCTGACTCTGTCTGTGTCTCACTCTGTCTGTGTCTCACTCTGACTCTGTCTGTGTCTCACTCTGACTCTGTCTCACTCCAGCTCTGTCTCCGTCTCACTCTGTCTGTGTCTCACTCTGACTCTGTCTCACTCGAACTCTGTATGTGTCTCACTCTGCCTGTGTCTCACCCTGACTCTGTCTGTGTCTGACTCTGTCTCACTCCAACTCTGTCTGTGTCTCACTCTGTCTCTGTCTCACTCTGACTCTTGTCTGTGTCTCACTCTGACTCTGTCTGTGTCTCACTCTGGCTATGTCTCACTCTAGCTCTGTCTCACTCTACTCTGTCTCCGTCTCACTCTGACTCACTGACTCTGTCTATGACTCTTGTTTCTCAGGAGTACATCATCAGAGTCCAGAGGGGTGTATCTTCAGAGAACAGCTGGCAGGTATATAAAATGATCTTTTCACTAATTATAATAATTCAATAGTTAATTATCATGTAATTAATATATAAGGTGTCCAATTTCAATGAGACATTGTGTTTGTCGTGTTCCTACAGGTGATTCGTCGCTACAGTGACTTCGACATGCTACATAGCAGTCTACAGGTAAGATTCTGCATGCTCACATTGCTGCACGATGACTAGAAACAAGTTTATTTTACTACAGCTATGAAGCTCTGTCCTCTATGAAGGGGTGAGAGCTCTGTTCTCTATGAGGGAATGAGAGCTCTGTTCTCTATGAGGGGATGAGGGCTCTATGAGGGGATGAGGGCTCTGTTCTCTATGAGGGGATGAGGGCTCTGTTCTCTATGAGGGGATGAGGGCTCTGTTCTCTATGAGGGGATGAGGGCTCTGTTCTCTATGAGGGGATGAGGGCTCTGTTCTCTATGAGGGGATGAGGGCTCTGTTCTCTATGAGGGGATGAGGGCTCTGTTCTCTATGAGGGGATGAGGGCTCTGTTCTCTATGAGGGGATGAGGGCTCTATGAGGGGATGAGGGCTCTGTTCTCTATGAGGGGATGAGGGCTCTGTTCTCTATGAGGGGATGAGGGCTCTATGAGGGGATGAGAGCTCTGTTCTCTATGAGGGGATGAGGGCTCTATGAGGGGATGAGAGCTCTGTTCTCTATGAGGGGATGAGGGCTCTGTTCTCTTTGAAGGGATGAGAGCTCTATGAGGGGATGAGGGCTCTGTTCTCTATGAGGGAATGAGGGCTCTGAGGGGATGATTTTGATGGTGTTTGCTAATGTTCGTGTTTGCATGGTTTTGACCTTTAAGCAGCGTTCATGGTATACAGGAAGTTGGGGTTTTAACAGCTTTTGCAAGTTCACATCCTGTTCACGAATGAACCCAAGACATACTATGATCTGTCTGTCTCTCTCCCTCTGTCTGTCTGTAGGTTTCAGGGATCAGTCTGTCATTCCCTCCTAAGAAGCTGATAGGAAACATGGACAGGGAGTTTATAGCAGAGAGACAGAAGGGCCTACAGGCCTACTTGGACTACATTACCCACAATCCCCTGCTTTCCAGCTCAGAAGCTGTCAAGAAGTTTCTGGACCCTAACAGCTACTCCTCCAACTACACAGGTGAGGGGAAAGTACACAAAGCAGATGAGCAGAGGTACTGTCCTCCAGACATCATATTAACTCTCTCTCTCTCTCTCTCTCTCTCTCTCTCTCTCTCTCTCTCTCTCTCTCTCTCTCTCTCTCTCTCTCTCTCTCTCTCTCTCTCTCTCTCTCTCTCTCTCTCTCTCTCTCTCTCTCTCTCTCTCTCTCTCTCTCTCTCTCTCCTCTCTCTCTCTCTCTCTCTCTCTCTCTCTCTCTCTCTCTCTCTCTCTCTCTCTCTCTCTCTCTCTCTCTCTCTCTCTCTCTCTCTCTCTCAGAGATAGCCCTCCAGCAGGTGTCCATGTACTTTCGGTCGGACTCCCGATGGGAGGTGGTGGAACCTCTTAAAGACATCGGTACGTCCAAACCCCCTTTACCAGCTAGTCTACCAGCCATGCGGCCAGTTAGACTACCAGTTAGGCACCCAGCTAGTCTACCAGCTAGACTGCCTTGGTAGGGTGGCGACTGAGGAAGGAGTACTTCCTAATGTTGTGGTTGCCATGACGATGGTGATGTTGTGGTTGCTAGGGTGGAGACTGAGGAAGCAGTACTTCCTAATGTTGTGGTTGCCATGACGATGGTGATGTTGTGGTTGCTAGGGTGGAGACTGAGGAAGCAGTACTTCCTAATGTTGTGGTTGCCATGACGATGTTGCGGTTGCTAGGGCGGAGACTCGGGAAGCAGTACTTCCTAATGTTGTGGTTGTCATGACGATGGTGATGTTGCGGTTGCTAGGTTGGAGACTCAGGAAGCAGTACTTCCTGATCCGGAGCCGGGAGCAGCCCAAAGATAGAAACCTGCTGAGCTGGGTAATCCCCGCCCCCCTCGCCTATACAAAATTCCATCGTATGTCAGCTCAACCCACTGAACCAGGTGTGTGTGTGTGTGTGTGTAGGTGGACCTGGGACCTGATAAGTTTCTGTCAGATAAAGACCTGCAGGCAGTCATGAAGCTGCTGACCTCCATGAATGTAAGTACACACACGCACACACATTATGATAGGATGTGATATGTATGAGTATGGTAACCTCTCTCTCCCTCTCTCTCCCTCTCCCCGGCCAGCACCCCTGTATCTGTCCGCTGTTGTTCTCCAGCACCAGTGAGTCTTCAGCTCTGGTCATCAGACCCTTCAGTGAGAGAGGAACGCTGCGGGACCTCATTTACAAGGTCTCTCTCTCTCCACCTGAACTCCCCTACTCTGATACTCTGCTCCCTTCCTCCTCTCTACCTGCGCTGGGCGAGGTCAATTAGCAATCAGGGGAATATCCTTCAAAGAGGAAAAACCTTTACCTTATATATACATGAAGTCTTCATAACCTCCTCATGCCCAAGGCCTCCACATGCTTCTGTCACATGCAGGAACGTGATAATACACTAAATGTCCACTAGAGGTTAATAAACCCTGAACGATACAACCAATATGCAACATCTGCGATAGATTGCAAAATATTAAGTTCCCATGATTTCCTAAGAGTATCTGATTAGCCCACTCCTATGTTTTGTACACTCTTGGAGTGTAACCAACGTTTCTAAAGTAGCGCAATGACACATGTTTATCAGAATCAAAGCTAAGCTAGGTTAGCCGTAGCTTGAAGCTGATGACCCCTGGCGGTGTGGCGGACCCCAGACCCCTGGCACGTCACTGACTCCTGTTGTGGTGCTCAGGTGAAGGTGAAGGACGTCTTCCTGAAGAAGTACTGTAACCCCAAGAAGAGCGAAGGTCTGGAGCTCCGCCAAATCCAGCACTACGGACGCCACATACTGGAGGTACAGACAGACAGACAGACAGACAGACAGACAGACAGACAGACAGACAGACAGACAGACAGACAGACAGACAGACAGACAGACAGACAGACAGACATATATTTAGATATTTTAGATTTTAAAGTTTGTGTGCGTGTGTGTGTGTGTTGTGTGTGTGTGTGTGTGTGTGT
>OLKM01001943.1:52879-94220 GCA_900291075.1 Melanogrammus aeglefinus
TGAAATAATCAATTGCTCACACACACACACACACACACACACACACACACACACACACACACACACACACACACACACACACACACACACACACACACACACACACACACACACACACACACACACACACACACACACACACACTTTTTTTTTGCTCAATGTCTTGTGCAATTTTTATCACCATGCAACCAACCTCAACATATGTGTGTGTGTCTGCCTGTGTGTTACAGAAGTCCAGACAGTCGGCTTATGAAAACGAAGAGGAAACATCTGTCAAATATAACAACAACTCTGGTAAGTAGTACGTATACATCACATACAGTAATAATATCTATGATTTGTTCGTCATAATAACATGTATGACTCTCTGCTGGCTACAGGTTCTGGAGCAAGCTCACCTCTGACATCGCCCTCACCCCCCACACCCCTCTCGGCCACAGGTCTGTCTTCCTGTCTGTCTGTCTGTCTCTGTCTGCCTGTCTGTCTGCCTTGTGTGTGTGTGTGTGTGCTCTGTCTGCCTGTCTGTCTGCCTTTGTGTGTGTGTGTGTGTGCATCTGTCTGCCTTTCTGTCTGTGTGTCTGTTTGTGTCTCCGTCTGTCTAGCTGCTCCTGTAGACTCAAGAGGTCAGAGTAGATCTGTTATCAGTATTGTAACTCGCTGGAAGACCAAACCTTTCTAACTAACCCAGGGTACTATATACACATACTACGCACTCCTCTCCACTCGTCTCCTTTCTCCTTGTCTCCTCTCTCCCGACCCAACTTGTCCATGTTGGGTTTAGTACTGTTGTTTTACTATAGGGTTGACTGTACTCTGTAACACGTAAATAGTACTGTAGCTGAGTATTTCTCTACAGTACTCGAGAGCATTCTGTATAGCATGGTATGTAGTAAAGTGTAGTACTTTGTGTGCCTAGTTTGTATAGTATTGTTTGTAGCATGTATGGTATATAGTATAGTACTATGTGTGTCTAGTTTGTATAGTATTGTGTGTAGCATGTAAGCTATGTAAGTATAGTACCATTTGTGTGTAGTTCGTACAGCATTGTGTGTAGCATGTATAATATAGTATGGTATGTATAGTCTAGTTGGTGTAGCACTGTGTGTCTAGTTGACCCGTCTCTCCTCTCTCCCTGCGGCCCCAGAGCATGCTCCATTCTGATGGTAAAGTACTCATGGTGGTGGTGATGATGATGATGATGATGATGATGATGGTCTCTTTAAGCTGCCATGCAACCTTCTTTCCGGCAACCACCTGGCCCCTTTATAACTGTTATGCATACTACAACTATACCACAGTATCAGAGTACTGCTCCTGTGTTGAGTACTTCTAAGGTACTTGTAAAGTACACAGTGGTGCTTAAAGCTAACCGTGCTAGAGCTAGCCGTACTAGCAGCTCAGGTACTAACAGCTAGCCATACAGGCAGCTAGCCCTACTAGCAGCCACCCATGCTAGCAGCAAGCCATACTAGAAGCTAGCCAAACTAGCAGCTAGCCAAACTAGCAGCTAGCCAAAGTAGCAGCTAGCCATGCTAGCAGCGAGCCATACTAGCAGCCACCAATGCTGGCAGCAAGCTGTACTAGAAGCTAGCCTAACCTAACCAGCGTCTGCTTCACATCCGTTGTAGCCGCTCTTCATCCTACGTCGTTCTGTATCAGGGGAACACCTCCGCCCTAGACCTCCAACTCCTCCTGAATGAGCTCCACCTCCTCTACTACCTCCTCCTTCTGTATTTCTGTCCGTCTTGTATGTTTATCTGTCTGTCTTTTCTCAGTCCTAATATATAAAAGCATTCAGGTAGGAGGTAGGAAGGTTCACCATGGTTAGGAGGTAGGAAGGTTCACCATGGTTAGGAGGTAGGAAGGTTCACCATGGGTAGGAGGTAGGAAGGTTCACCATGGTTAGGAGGTAGGTAGGTTCACCACGGGTAGGAGACAGGTAGGTAGGTTCATCATGGTAAGGAGGTAGGTAGGTTCACCACAGGTAGGAGACAGGTGGGTAGGTTCACCATGGGTAGGTAGGAGGGAGGTAGGTTCCCCATGGTAGGTAGGTCACCATGGGTAGGTAGGTTCACCTTGGGTAGGAGGTAGGTAGGTTCACCAGGGTAGGAGACAGGTAGGTAGGTTCACCATGGGTAGGTAGGAGGAAAGGTAGGTTCATCATGGGTAGTCCCAGCTGGTCAGTCCAGCGTAGCCATGGAAATGGCCTCAGTGATGCGTCGCTTCGCCTCCACGGTCGTTAACACTCGTCATGTCCTCCGACCTCTGCAGGACCACAGGCTCCTCCTCCTCCTCCTCCTCCGCCCCCTGCCCCCCCCGCTCCCCCCGGCTGCCAGCCCCCGCCCTCCTCCAGCGGGGGGGCGGGGCGGGGGGCCCTCCTCAGCTCCATCCAGGGCTTCAGTAAGGGCCACCTGAAGAAGACGGAGACCCAGGACCACAGCAGGCCCCTTCTGTGACATCACATCCTCCCCCTTCTGTGACATCACATCCTCCCATGTACATTTGAGTTTCAATAAAACTAGTAAAAAAAAAAATAATAATACACTAACGTGACATTTATTTGAGTTGGAGGAATACAGAACGAGAGAAACCAGAATGGAACCACAAAGAAATATAAATAACACGGCAGCAACAGAAATGACGGTAAGAAGACAACGTTGTGGGTTGCATACTGCTCTGTTGTATCGTGATTCACGCTATGAGACAATAGCTGTCACCGTACCCATAACGCACGGCGCCTGGATTCCAGTTGTGGATGGGCCAGAACAATTGTGGTTGGTCCTTAAATTAAAAACGTTATCAAATCCCTGTTTAACCTAATACAAATGACTGACTAATATACTATTATATTATCCGTGCATATAGAGATTTGAATAGCTTGATGTTCTTTAAATATTTTGTTGCATTGTAAAATATTTCGGTGCATAGGACGGACCTATCCGCGATCTCTCCTGTTTTTACACGGCCAAGCCGGTTCGGTCACGGCATGGCACGCAAGGAACAGACTGAGCTTGGCTTATTATGCAAAGATGATGCATTCAAATGTAGCCTAGGCTACTACGAGATAATTATTAATAATTTATTAATACTATACCGCGATTTCACGGTCATCCACGAAGATAACAGCAAATCGGATCAAGCATCAATATCAACAAAGATTCCTGCATTGCAAAAAGCCATTTCAGAAGCCTTTAAAAAAAACCTAATAATAATGATTAAATTAACCTTTTATTTAATTTTTTTTTAAGAAAAAATTTGGGTGGGCCTGTTGAACAGTGGGTGGTCACTGGTCCTAGGTCAGGCCCACCCATAACGCCGTGCCTGCTAACGCACCTGGGCAGAGAGGAGGCCCTTATCATAGAGGGGAGACTGGCAGTGGTGCGACTGCCAATTTAGGGGGAGGGATTTTAACCATTTAGAGTAAGAATTCATGTGGTCCCAAATTAAAGACCTGGTTAGTTGATCTCCAAATGTAGCATTGATCTTTTCAACCACAGAAAAATAATCACTAAGTCAAAGCCGATGCTTTAAGTTCTCTTGCAGGACCCTTCTGACGGCTAGAGAAGCAAAGGCAATGGCGTCTTTTTGCCAGAGAAAGGTCATTGCCCGGTGCCGCAAGGATGGCTTTCTCCTTCTCTTTCTCAACCTTTTGGTTGTAAATCTGTTGATCTTGACCCCGTCACCCAATACCCTTCCACAGACCTCGGCTAACCCACACACACACACACACACACACACACACACACACACACACACACACACACACACACACACACACACACACACACACACACACACACACACACACACACACACACACACACTTGTTTAGAGCGAGTCCCAGAACCCTGGGCTGATTCTGCCTTCACATGGACATCAGTCATATTTTCCGTGACACTCGACTGTATTTTTGAGAACTTTGAGAACCCCTGCAATCCATCATACCACCCAAATCCACCTATCACAGGCTCTTCTGGGCCCTGACGGCCACACCACAGCATCTCTCTCTGACCTCTGACGATCTAATACTCAAATTAACCGATTTAACAAATTACAAGAGGTCAACAAGGACTAGGTTTAAATGATCAAGGCTTTATTGTCACCGCAGAGAGTAACAACATCACCTGAGTTGGTTTGCAAAAGAACTGAGCTCTGCAGCTTGGGATCTCAGAGGTAACTAAAAAAAAAGCTGTTTTTATCTGAGACAGATCAGAGCTTCTAATCTATTGGTCCTGTCCTACACATATAGGACCCCCCCCCCTCATTACCATTTTACTTTACTTTACTAACCCACATGGCATACATTGAAGCATTAGATACAAAGAACTACATATTAAACATTAATTTTTATGACGTTTCCATATTATGCATGACAGTTATATGAAGTGAGGTCTTTGATTAAAATCCATTCATCGCCTTGTTTATTAACCTGTTCTTAAATCACCATGACTTACCACATGGGTTTAAGAGATGAGCCCTGTGAAAGGAATATTCATTTAAACAGTAAAATATGTATTTGTAATAGTTAATGCCACTTTATTTGTCTGTGGCATATAAAGTCATAATCCTAAAGCTGGTAGTGTCTGATTTCAACCGGGGTATGAATTAGTTGCCTCAAGTCTAATTGAAGTCTACGTAATACACATTCTCCACAGACGAGGAACCATGGGGGGCGTTTCCTCTCACCGGGACGTGAGCCAGCCGTCTTTGAGGGGCCACTTGTACGTAAATGAGGAGCACATGTAAATGGCCCTCAAAATGTATGTCCAAGGAAAGCCAGGTAATGTCAAGTGTTTAACATTTAGCTCCATTCTAAATATATTTACCTTTATATTCTTGTATAATTCATACTTTAAGATAACCTTACTTGTATTTATTATCTAAGTGAACTGAGAAATCGACTGATGTCATTGACTACAGAGGGATGTCTTATCTGAGTCTTATCTGTTTGCCGGTCAACTCCGGACCCTCTGAGGTGTTGAATAACAGCAGAACAGTGTCTAGAGCCTAACCCTCTTCCCCCCTGCTGGTACATTCCTCTCCACTATTATTTTTAACATTTGGCAAATATCCTTTTTAAACCATTATTTTCTACCACATGACTTCACCTCTTCTCCAGACACAGGGAAAGGTTTAGGAGGTAGTGGGTTAGGGGCTGAAGGGTTAGGATGGTTATGGTAGGTGTAGGGTTAGCCTGTTGCTTTTGTCAAGCTGGTCCAGTTTTGAACTGTTGATGTCTCTTCAGTCTTCCCAGCGGCTCTGAGGTCTAAGATCACTCCCACATCAACACAAGCTGTCTATTTCAAAGAACACAAGTTTTAGTATGAGCACAGTTTGAGTTAAAAAAATAATAAGAAGAATTTGACTGTGATATTTTGAAAATATTTATTTGAATAAAGTCATTGGGGAGGAACGTGATCTGCATACTATCTCACACCTAGTTCAATTCGAAAAGCTTTATTGGCATGGAAAATATAAATTGATATTCCCAAAGCAGTTTAAAAAAAAGAAACAAAAGAAAAAACAATACATTAGATCTACTAAAATATAAAAAACAAAATACATATCACTAAATAATGTTATCGTCCAAATGTTATACTGCGGGTCGCTTGTCCTTGGGAGCTTTTTGTAGTGCCGACATTCCCTTCCGCCCTTCACCTCCACAACATTCAGCGATTGGCTGACGGTGAAGGCTA
This sequence comes from Melanogrammus aeglefinus, assembly GCA_900291075.1. Taxonomy (NCBI): domain Eukaryota; kingdom Metazoa; phylum Chordata; class Actinopteri; order Gadiformes; family Gadidae; genus Melanogrammus; species Melanogrammus aeglefinus. Next base: position 58,576 of record OLKM01001943.1, read on the forward strand.
GGCACCCCTGCGTCATCAACGACCATTGTGATTGGCTGGTATCTCTTATGACGTACAAAGCCCCGCCTACAGGGTAACAGAGGACAGTTCAAAGATGGCGTCTCTGAGTTGTGTTCTCCGATCTGGAAGGGTAAATGATTCGTTTTATTACAGGTTTTATTGTAACAATATCATCATCTTGAGTCACATAGTTAATTTTTATGAAATGGGTTTGTCTTCTACAGAATGCTGCGGCGGTTGTCCTGCGGCGGGAGTTCCACAGAAGCGCCCCGGCTTCAGTGCAGGTCTGTCTGCTGTCAGTCTATGTCAGTTTATGGGCCGACTACTCCGTCCATCGGGCTGGAGAACATCAATAATACTGAATATTATTAATAATACTGAATATTGTACCATATGAACGTGTGATGAGCCGTGTCTGTTGAGGTCAAGGTAGAAACAGAGGGCTGTCACCCACGGCAGAGCCGAGCAGTGTAGCAGACTCGTGTATCTCCACTTCGTGACTACACTATAATCTTCTAGGGACGAATGTGACGGCAACTCCAGAATGGAATCAGGAATTATGATTCCACATACTAATAATGAATAAGCTGTGTTTTATTTGTACAAGGATACAAGATGTTTATATCTGGGTCCATATGAGTGAACTTGAATTAACTCAATGTCTACAATTATGTTGCTCAGTAACTGCAGTATTTTATGTTCTACTGATGTTTTTAATTAATATTTCTGTAGTATTTTGGTAAAATTTTGTATCTAATGATCATTTGTGCGGTATAATATTGTATGAAAGCCTATTTCTGTAGTATTGTGTTGTATAATTAATGAATATTCGGCAGTATTGTGTATAATTGTATGTATGAGTATTTCTGAGGTATTGTGTTCTATATTTAATGAGTATTCTGCAGTACTGTGTATAATTGTATTAATCAGTGTTTCTTGGTGCAGGTGACAGTTCGGGATGCCTTGAACCAGGCCATGGACGAGGAGCTGGAGCGGGACGAGAGGGTCTTCCTACTGGGAGAGGAGGTGGCCCAGTACGATGGAGCCTACAAGGTCAGAGGTCAACCCTCACAGTAACCGCAACAAGCAACGCATACACCCAGTGACCCATCACCACCACGCACAAGGTCATAACGTGTGTGTGTGTGTGTGTGTGTGTGTGTGTGTGTGTGTGTGTGTGTGTGTGTGTGTGTGTGTGTGTGTGTGTGTGTGTGTGTGTGTGTGTGTGTGTGTGTGTGTGTGTGTGTGTGTAGGTGAGCCGAGGTCTGTGGAAGAAGTATGGAGATGCACGCATCATCGACACTCCGATCACTGAGGTTAGTATATAGTAATATTATACAATTTTATCGCAATAAAGACGTGTGTATCATTGGATTTAATTTGTTAATCAAACTCAATACACAGCCAGTGTGTAGTGTGTCTGTTATTTTCTGCTGAGGTTGTTCTGTGTTGTCACTGCTGTTAAGCCAAACTAACGTCGTTGTGTGTGTCTTTACAGATGGGGTTCACTGGCATTGCGGTCGGAGCTGCTATGGTAAGCTTCCATCCGACACACCTGTCCCCACACATCTGTAGTCACAGTCACACACAACCTGTAGTCACACACAACCTGTAGTCACACACAACCTGTAGTCACACACCTGTGGACACACACCTCTGGTCACACACCTGTCCTCACACACCTGTGGTAGATTGTCACAGGTGTGTGACATCCATAGTGTCTTCAACACTGTAGACATGTGTCATCATAAAATGAATTGTATCTCAAAGCGGGGGAGGGTACTGGGTTCTATAGACCCGCAGCAGCTGCAGCTGTCGTTATCACGCCTTCAGCAAGGCTGTTTCATTTCCTTGTTCAACCATTCCCAACGCGTTTGGAGACTGTTTAGCTGGGGGAGTTCATGACTTGAGCATTCGATTAACACTGGAATCCACAAAAGGATATCACATCAACCATTAATGTGTGGTGGATACACCCAGTTGGAGCTTGAGGGAGCCTCGCATAGGACTCTGCGCTTTCAGAGTCCAGGCAGGCGGTCAATGTGGATGAGGAGTGGGCCTACTAACTGTTGTTGTTGTCCAATGTGTCCCTGCAGGCTGGTCTCAGGCCCATCTGTGAGTTCATGACCTTCAACTTCTCCATGCAAGCCATCGACCAGGTCATCAACTCCGCGGCCAAGACCAACTACATGTCCGCCGGCCGCCAGTCAGTCCCCATCGTCTTCAGGGGTCCCAACGGGGCCTCGGCCGGCGTCGGCGCCCAGCACTCCCAGTGTTTCGCCGCTTGGTGGGTTAGCCTAGCACGCCACTTCACCATTAACCTAACATGTTGGATTATCATTAGCCTAGCACGCAACTTCACCATGAACCTAACATGTTGGATTATCATTAGCCTAGCACGCCACTTCACCATTAACCTAACATGTTAGATTAGCATTAGCCTAGCGTTAGCCTAGCATGCCAGCTCACCATGGGCCTACATGTTGGCTTATTATTCACCTAGCTTGGCGTTAGCCTAGCAGGGTGACTTGATGTTAGAAGCTTAACATTATCCTAACATTTTCGATTAGCATTTACCTAGCCTAGCATTAGCCTAGCAATGTGACTTGATATCGGCAGTTTAACATTAGCCTGACATGTTGGACTAGCATTAGCTTAGCGTTAGCCTATCGGGGTGACTTGTTATTTGCTAAGGCAGGGTCCCTTAGCCTAGCATGTTTTAGCATGTCGTTGTGGTTTCAGGTACGGCCACTGTCCAGGTCTGAAGGTCGTGAGTCCGTGGAGTGCTGAGGATGCCAGAGGTCTCCTCAAGGCCGCCATCAGAGACGACAACCCTGGTGAGACACCTGCCCTGCTTATGCTAGGCTACATGAGCCTGTTAGCTCAGAGAGGTTCACCCTAAATGAGCCTGTTAGCTCAGAGAGGTTCACCCTGCATGAGCCTGTTAGCTCAGAGAGGTTCACCCTGCATGAGCCTGTTAGCTCAGAGAGGTTCACCCTGCATGAGCCTGTTAGCTCAGAGAGGTTCACCCTGCATGAGCCTGTTAAGCTCAGAGAGGTTCACCCTGCATGAGCCTGTTAGCTCAGAGAGGTTCACCCTACATGAGCCAGTTAGCATGAGTCTGTTATAGGGCTGCTTGATTAGGGAAAAAAATCATTGTCACTGTTATTTTTTGAGTTTGAAAACATGATGTATTTTTTCAGCATGTCTCTCCCAAAAACACTTAGTAACTGAGAACTTTGAAATTTCGCCTTATTTAAATACACAAATGGTCAAAAAGAAAATGTTCAAATCTAAACTTAAGTCAAGATATGTATCCAGCTGCACTTTCTATAAAACACAAAAAAAGATTATCAAAATATAATTATTATTTTTTAAATCGAAAACTCGATTATATTGGTTTTGTGATCGTTTGACGATAAAATCTGTTAGCTCAGAGAGGTTCACCCGGTCCCTACATGAGTCTGTTAGCATGAGTCTGTTAGCTCCTACATGGGCCATTTTAAGTGGTTTCAAACTGGTTTGCAGCAGAGGACCATGGGTAGTTAAGGACGCATCGGTCATTGGATAGGAGCACACCGGCCGCCTGATCACCTCTCAGATCGAATTTTAATGTTCATGTTTACACTGCCAAATAGAACTCAGAAGAAATGTATTGTGCCGGTGGATACTCAGCTGAAAAAATATCTTAGAGGGGGTACACTGGTAGAACAAGTTTGAGAACCACTGACCTAGAGACGGTGAGCAAGGGGTGTCCCTGGTACCGCTGTTGGTTTGAGAGCCCCTGATCTAGAGCTGTCTCAATGTCTCCCCGGTTCTCCAGTGGTGTTCCTGGAGAACGAGCTGATGTACGGAGTTCCCTTCGAGATGTCCGAAGAGTCCCTGTCCAAAGACTTCACCATTCCCTTCGGCAAGGCCAAGGTCGAGAGGCAAGGTAGGATTCAAACCCGCGTCTTGTGGAAGGCCGTCTAGGAGTTGATACGCTCTCAGACCCGATGGTATGTCAATTGGTTAGTTTATTATACAGGGATCTACCTGCTATGCTGATGTGTAAGTGGATTATACAGATGTAGGTCAATAAGACACATGTTAGGCCAATTAGGTAGTTAATTATGCATATCTACATATAATGTTAATTTGGTTTATGGTTAGTTTATAAGGTAGTGGATTATACACAGCTCTACATGGTACGCTAATAAGCTATATATTATGTTTATAAACTGGTGGAATATACAACAGATCCACTGTTATGTTTATTTGGTACCTGGTATGTTAAGTAGATAGTGGGTTCTACATGTATGTACCTGGTATGTTAATGAGGTACCTGGTATGTTAATGATGAGGAGAAACTTCTTTTTAGGACACGTCGGCCAACGAAATATTAGATTCAATATTAGAGCATGATCGCGGGAAAGTACAGGCAGCCAAGTTACCAAGGATACATTCTGTGATACAATTGGTGAACAAGATTCTTACAGGGAAACGTTTGCGTTGTGGGTAGGGATTAGGGAATACACATGTAAGTGGGAGTGACCATAGTGGAGAGTTTTGGATTGGTGGCAGGGGCCAAGTTAACTGTAATACACTTTTGGAGAAGTGGACATTGTCTGCAAGCATGGCTGCAAGAAGGTTAAAGGAATCTACATAACAAAGTCAATCGATTGGCCTGGCCTTAGTATCAGACTCCAGTGGGAATGCAAACATGAACTTTCTTAACCTCTCCCAGTTAGAGAGAGGAAGGGATGTGTCTTAAGATACTGGGAGAATGTATACAGTTCCTTTTTAATGTGAATAGTAATTATAGAAACAAGGTTAATATCATTTGTATATTATAGTCATGATTGATATTTCCACGACAGTTAATGAGGTACATTGTATGTTAATGTGGTACTTGGTATGATAACTAGGCAGTAGATGTGCAGATTCACTCTGGTATGTTAATTAGGTATCTGATTAACCATCCTGTTAATTAGGTAGTAGGTTGTTTGTTTTGGAAGGAGAATGTTTGGTAAGGCTCTTCCTGTCCTGCAGGAAGTCACGTGACCCTGGTGACTCACTCGCGCTACGTGAGCTTCTGTCTGGATGCCGCCGCTGTCCTGGCTAAGGAGGGCGTGGAGTGTGAGGTAACGTCCTGTCGCCATGTCTTCAACGTCCTGTCGTCATGTCTTCAACATCCTGCCGCCATGTCCTCATCCCTTCCCCTGTGAAGCTGCACTCGGTGGTTACCCAACCTGCTGGTCAACCGAATAGCTGGTTAATGGGGAGTGGGCAGGGGCCTTACTATTTGCTGTTGAGCAACATTTTTGACTGCTGATTAGATATTTACCTTCAGGCCATTTAGCGGGTGATTTGTCCGAAGCGCCTTACGACAGTTCATATCACATTCACACACCGACGGCGGTGTCAGCCACACAGGGCGACAGCCAGCTCGTCGGGAGCAGTCAAGGGTGTGGCGCCTGGCTCAAGTACACCTCCACACTCGGCTAGGAGGAGCCGGGGATCGAACCAACAACCGGCTACATGTCAACCCGCTCTTACATCGTTAGCTAAAGCTATATGTATTTAAATTCTGTAAACGTTGCGTACAATGCGTGGTTAAACGTCGGGGTCCGTCTGTGTCCGTCATTGTTTAAACGCGGCCGAACAGAGGCCAACGTGGTTGAAGCGATTGGGCTGGCGGTGAATGCACCATGGCCCCCTTCTGTAACAGCACCACAGCGTTAACCCCTGACGTCCACCAGGTGGTGAACCTGCGCAGCATCCGGCCCCTCGATGTGGAGACCATCGAGGCCAGCGTGATGAAGACCAACCACCTGGTGACGGTGGAGGGCGGCTGGCCGCAGTTTGGCGTGGGAGCCGAGGTCTGCCCGCGTCATGGAGGGTATGAGTCCACACCGTACCGCGCACTGACGGGGGAACACACCGTCTATAAGTCACCTCCTCCTCCATAGGTCGGCATGGTTACAGCTTAGTGTTGCCATGGTTACACCCTGGTCAAAACCTGTTTCCATGGCTAGTGTGAGGTTAGTTTGTTTCCATGGTTGCTGTGTTTCCAAACAGTATGTTTCCATGGTTACAGTGTTTCCATGGTTACAGTGTTTCCATGGTTGCAGTGTTTCCATGGTTACAGTGTGTGTGTGTTTTTTTTTTTTTAATGGTTACAGTGCGTCAGCATGGCCTCCGCTGGTTATTGTGTTACCGGTGGTTGGTGTGTTCCCATTGCTATGGTGTGGTTACAGTGTGTTTCCATAGCTACAGTGCGTTCCCATGGTTACAGTGGGTTTCCTCCTCTCCTCCAGGGCCGGCGTTTAACTTCCTGGACGCCCCGGCTACCAGGGTGACGGGGGTGGACATCCCCATGCCCTACGCCAAGATCCTGGAGGACAACAGCCTCCCGCAGATCAAAGACATCATCTTCTCCATCAAGAAGACCCTGAACATCTAGAGCTCAGACACGCATACACATACATACACACACACACACACACACACACACACACACACACACACACACACACACACAGATACACACAGCGTAAATGCTGTGAGTGTGCGTGTGTGTGTGTGTGTGCGTGTGTGTATGTTAAGAGAACTGTAATTTTAAGCGCTGTGACGGCTGGTATCCCAGCGCTGTGTTAACAGATGTTATAACATCCTCACCCATCACAGGATATAACTGGTGCCAATACGGCCCCTACAGAAAACAGACATTCAGTTCCTTTATGTCGTACCTGTAAGATTATTTCACTCCATCCCCAGGTATCTGAGGGACGTTCACTGCGCCAAGCCCCTGTTTGATGTTCTCCTAGAGCCGCAGTACTGTATATACTGTCCCGAGGCGCTGATGCTGCTGTTGGGACTTGTTACAAGAATAAAACCCATCTGTCCCTTTGCTCTCGTCTCGCTCGTCTTTGTGTTTTCGGAACCTCGCCCTCTCTTGTGGGGCCCTTCTCTCTGAAGGTCTCCCGCCCCGTCTAAAAAAAAAACAAAAAAAACATCCTAACCCACGATGTTAGTGAACCGACAAGTGTGAGGCCTTCCAGTCTGGAGCAATTCTGGTGACCTCATCATCAGCTGATGACCGCACCCTCTAGCGACCTCACTTCCTGATAACCTCAGCCTCTAGTGACCTCATCCCCCTGATGACTTCATCCCCCTGATGACCTCAGCCTCTAGTGACCTCATCCCCTGATGACCTCACTTCCTGATAGTCTCAGCCTCTAGTGACCTCATCTTCTTTAGGGGCTGGGTTATAGAAAAGGGTAAACGTTTGAGGTCAGGGTTATAGTTAAGGGGTAAGGGTTCAAAGTTAAGGGTTAGTGTTAAGGGTCATGATAGGGCTGACTCTGGGTATTGGCTGTCAGCCAGGAAGCCAACCATCAATGGGTGGGCATCAGTCAACTGTCGCCCCCCACCCATTGATGTGACATGAGAAGGTCCCCGGCCCAAACAACGTTTTCGTTATGAATATTTGCATATTTTGAGAGTAAAAGATCAAAGGAAATTCATAGTGTGTGTGACTTGATTTATCAACTACCGTAAGTCATATCATGAATTGGTTGACAGCATTTTTCAGAAGTTATACAGGAATTTCAATAATACAGGTAAGGAATACAGAGTACAGGCCTGCATCCCTATAGCAAGATTAACATTTATTTTTCTGAGAGACTCAATGAATGTTCAGAAATCTACTTGGCGCTTTAGATTTCAAAAAGCCTATTCCTCACGCTCTATGATTATAATCATTTAACTGAGCTCGTTCCTAAAGCAGGGCAGGAAGGTTGATTTCCAATCTGTTGGAATCATTTTCTTGGCAGCTACCATACTAAGCATCAACGCCAATTGTTTCTCAGATGTGAAGCTTTAAGTGGTCTCTGAGCATGCAAAGAGGGCGAGTTCTGGGTCAGGACAATCATCACAATGGAGGAGCAGATGAGTAGTTCAGTCTTTGAATAACTGAGTCTGAAGAAGTTTGTTCAAAATAAAGGCTCAAGTTTCCAAGTGCTTTTCTTCTAGGACTGCAGAGTCAATATTCCTTTCAACATTTTAATCCTGGACACCCAACACCACAACCAGAGTCCTTCCATGGTGAAACTATTCGTTCATTATTCTTCTCCAATGCTTACTGTCCATAACTTGTTCACATGATTCTCATCAATTCATCACAAAAAACAGTATATCAAAGCACATTACCAGGGCGTGGCTCTCAGTTACCTCCTACAGTGTGATTTAACAAGTGTAACCCACTCAATCCTATTGGGTTACCATTATTCAAACCAAGCCCATCACAAACCACCTACACCATCTCTAAGCTAAAGATTTTGGGGGATGTGATATCTGGGTGGGTTGGGCCCCCGACCCGTTGGTCGGGCTGTGAGACAATGGAAGGGCCATTTGGTGCTGATGGTGCGATCCGTTTGTATGGTACGCCCACCTGTACGAGTCGTAAGGTGTTAATCTCCCAGCTGGCTTGGGGCATTGCACGGAGGACAGCTAGACAGCTGGGAGATTTCCCATCTTACGACTCCTACGGATGGGCGTACCATACAAATGGATCGCACCATAATACCAAGCCCTCATCTGCTCCGTTGATCAACTGCTCTAAGTATAAAAGGGGGTAAGAGCCCGATGTCTGGCAGGGAGGAGGGGAACAGGTGTGAGGGCAGGTTAAAGGTGTCCTCAACTAGCAGTGTGTGTGGGGGGGGTCAGTAACAGGGCTTTGCAAGGCAGGGGGGGAAACGGCATGAGGCGAAACCATTACGAACTGACCAACAATTAATACAATCCTCAAGTCTATGGATGACTTTGAAATTGAAACAGTTTCTATCTGACATTAATTTAGCATGTTTGGATTCTGGGAAAACCTTCACTCATAATGGCATCAGACTATGCATCAATCTCCGAGGGTCCCCTGTCACTCCAAATAGCGAGCAGCCCGGCCTTCTGAGATGGCCTCAAGGAATGGTTATGACCTGCAAGAGACTATCAAGAAATGGTTGGCCGTTTGTTAACACCTGTTATCTGATATCTGGTATCTAAATGGCACTGATTAAGCCCTTTTGAGCAACTGCACTTATATATTCATTTATGTAACCCCCTTTATTCCTATATGCAATAACCCCCTGACAGCTTCAATGTAGACCTATTTGCTCCTTTGTTATGTTTGGTGTCTATTTAGCATGGAGCTGACTGTGGACATTTCACTGCAATGTATTGTGTTGTGTATGTGACAAATAAAATCTGAATCTGAATCTGATCCAGAATCCTAAGAGAGTTTATTACAGAGAGAGGGACTTTTTACTGCTGTGGTTTCAATGTCTACTCCCAAGGGAGGGTTGTTAAATGATACCTCACCTGGGAATCCCCATTGTCTGTAATGGCGCGTTCACGTGTCCTGGTAATAACGAGACGCCTCGTCAGTGATGCCGCTTCCCGACAGCGACCGTTCCATGTGCTCTGCGTTCGGAATCTAAAAGTTATTCTTCGTCAGAGGTATATATCACACCAACAGGACTACTGCCACCATCTGTTGGGCGTGGAACAAAGGTTCCGTGTTTATTGGTGATCACGCAAGAAATATATTTATTTTCATTCGTGCATACTATAGTGTTGCTTTTGTCAACGAAAATTATGACAAAATATCGACAAACAAACCTTTATCACGTGAGGAAAACGAGACGAGACGCAACGTAAATGCTGGTCATGCGAAAATATGATTAAATACATAATGCAAAATTGTTGACGAATAAAAGCGAGACTAAATATGTTTTACAAAATAAAACTCTGCTAAAATGTCTCTTCATTTTCGTTGACCAAAACTAGTCTACAAAAATGTGTTTATTTTATTTATTTCTGGGGCTGTATCAGATTAGGTTACATCCTGAATCCCCGCTCGTCGCAGCATTATTTAGATTCAAAAGACGCAGCTGTGGTGGTAGCGTTAATGAAAATTTAAGGCCTTGTCTACACTAATCCGGGTAAATATAAAAACGCACATTCGCAATGAAAACGATATCAGTCCACACTATTGTTTTCAAACTTTACGGAACGTTTTGCATCCACGTTCCACACTGAAATAATTTGATAAACAGTTGTCATGGTTACGCAACTCCTGCCATGCCTGTCTGTTTAGATTACAGATCAGATGATTAATCATTTTCACTCACAAGCAAAAATATGTCTCAAACCAAAACTAAAAAAGGCGAGTTGTTTTTTTTAGAAACGCCGCTCGAAGTACGGTTTGGACTGACGTCTTTGCGTTTTTTCCCATTGCTTAAGCACAGCAAGTCCAGCGCTCGCCTTCGGTGTTGGAGTAACGAATATGTATGAGACAGTATGTCGAGTTGTAACTTGTAACTGAAGATACAAAGTACATTGCACAGAGAAATCACAATTTCCATTTCACCTGCCATTTTTGTTTAGATGAGCGTCTCGGTCATGGACCTATTCGGTCTCGAGCGCAAGACTGTGGCTGCATCATGCCAGCGTCATGGCAGTGCCATGGCAACTGAACGCCATGGTGGACGGAATATGTTTGGTTGGTAAAATAAATACGTTGTAAATTCATATCAGAGTGTCTTCCGTGTCTGGAATGGATGTATTCTTGAGTCTATAAGGTAACAATAATATAATAATAAGATTACCTTTTTTGAATGGTGAAATGGGTTTGGAAAAAATTAAATGTTGGTTTTGTCAATATTACTAGGTACTATATTGACTGAGTTAAATAGAATTGCAATGCAAAAAAGTGACTAATACAATTTGATTTGACTAAAACTAGACTAAAATAAGACTAAAATGCTCAGACTTTTAGTCGACAAAAAATTGACTAGACTATGAACGTGACTAAAACTAATAAACACTAAAATGACAGCTTGACACAAAGACTAGACTAAAACTACAATTAAAACAGACCGCCAAAAACACTTTAGTGCATACAAGCAACACCTTGGCAGATGATGGTTGATTATTTTATATTGAGTAAAACTTTTGGGACTTTCTGGCTTGTGGTCCGCCTTGTGGTTGCCAAAATCTGGCCTAAATTACCAAAAGGTAGTAGAATCATCAGAGCTTCATGAGGTGTCGTTCACGAGGACTTTCTGACGTCGTAAAAAATGTTTTCCCCATTATTCCCAGCGATCTTAACGCGCCATAAATCAAAGCTCCAGCATTGGCCAGTTTTACATTATGAGATCTTGTCGGCATAGTTTTGTTTATTTTAAAGTTCAGGGCTTTGGGGTATCTTGAGTCCCAGGTATTTCAAGTAATCATATACTAGTTAAAATAGTAGAGCATTGAGGACATATACTGTCCGATAGAGGCATAAACTCACTCTTACCCAAGTTAATTGTGTAGCCAGAGTTTGCCAAATTATTTTTTGAAATCAAACAAGGGAGGAAGCAAGGCTTCTGGGTTAGAGAGGCACAACAATGTATCATCGGCATAAAGGCTCACTGGCTTTCCAGGTTTCCGATCTTAATACCGCTGATATTTGGGCGAGTCTTGATTATTATTGCGGGTTTTTGGTCAGGGGGTATTATTGATGAGATATGCCTCCCGATCTGAGCTAGTATTTTTTTGATGGACTTTTGATTAAAGTTAATCAGAGCGATAGGCCTGTAACTGAGCGATAGGCCTGCAACATCATTCTGAGAAGAACTGGCCAATTTTCGTAGGAAAGTGCTTTTAGTGTTCCCAACCAAATCTGTCTGGGCTTGCCTAGAGTCAAGTATTATACTTTCTGACTCATTAGCTAGATTGTTCATCCAATCACCTGCCAAGTATTTTTTGAAAGTGCCTGCCCTGTAAAGTTTCCGAAGAAGAATTCCTAGATCGTTATGCGCAAGAAACCATCTGGCGTGTCCGGTAACAGTGATTGTGTTGAGTAAGGTCAATTAGAGAGAACAGTAATAAAATCCTAGGTTTTGCGCTGTCTCCAGTTTTAGAACATTCCACTCTACCCTGAACACAAGTAAAGTTCTTATTGTGACATCAAAGATTTGGTATACTCTTCGACATCACAACGAATGGAAACCAGTGGCAAGGTGTGGGTTGATGTGTTGAGCCCCGTCCAGACAGCGGTTGATGTTAATGATGGCGTCTGAGACAGGGTTAGGCTTTTCAGGCCCGTCCACACAGAGCTGATTTTTGGTAAAACCGCATAAGTCTTGTGCATTTGGGCAGACCGTCCAGACGGATCCGGGGGATCTGGTACCCGAAACCGCACTTTTCTCAAACCATGTCCTAGGGTAGTTTCAAATAAATCCGGACCTATTCGGTTTGGCGTTAGGATTCGTGTGGACGCTTGAAACACAAACGAAGACTTCATCGCCCCACCCCTCGACCCGCGGCGTCTCAGAATGACAACAACAATGATGGTGGACTACATGCTTGTGACGATTCTGCAGCAGAATCGCACGTAATAATGCCCATACACACCAACGGTTCTATACAATATCACATAGTTGCTGTGGGAATAATCAAGTAGTTTGCAAATAGGCAAGGACAGAGGAAATAACATGAAGGTGTTTCATTGTCAATGCATTGTAAAAAACTGACATCAATGTCATTCACTCATTTATTTATCTATTTCTTCAGGGCTTGCGTCCAACCCCACCCCCATGACCATGTGTGCTTATTGGTAATTTTTCCTAGGTTTCTGCCCAACCGATCTGTTAATATAGTCTGCTTGTTTACAAGTTTAAATGTCAACGGACAGCTTGATCACATCAGGGTGACATATCCACCTGACCCTGGCACTGTCCACTGTGTGCGCTTCGGACAGCTCGTCACACTGAGCCCGTCATACACATGCTTATATGCATGTGTATGACGTACATGTATATGGGGAATATATTTTTGTCTTTGTATGTTTATGTGTGCGTGTGAGTGGGTGACGTGTGTGTGTGTGCATCTGTGTGTATTTGTGTTTGTATATATGTGTGTGTCTGCTTGAGTGAGGTTGTGTGTGTGCATGTGCCAGTGTGTGTGTGTGTGTGTGTGTGTGTATGTGTGTGTGTGTGTTTGAGTGTATGTGTGTGGCTGTAGGTGTGGGTGTGTATCTGTATACAAGTAACACCTCAATTAACCACAATATGGGTTGTAATAACTATGGGGAAACCACACCCCCTCTCCCTCCTAGAACTGTGTGATCTGTGTTAGAACTACAGGCGAAACAGAGGGTACACTCGCACTTAAAAGTCTTGGGCTTTTACATATGTATCTTTATATAATCCCTGGAATATTCTGACAAATTGAACTGAATTTAGATTTCAAATTCCTGCCTCACGTACGACTATCTGAATGTTCAGGCTCAGCACTAATATTAATATATTCATACTATTTCAACCCGCTAATTGGCATTTTAGACAGCGGTCCAAAAACAAATGGAAATGGGGCATGTTGGCCCAAGGAGGGGCCTCTATTTTTCCCGTCTGGGGCCCCAGAAAATCTAGGGCTGGCCCTAGGTTAGCGTTACGGTTAAGGGTCTTCTTTTGTGTTTTCAGCCTCTCTCTAACCCCGCCCAACGCCCCGCCCACCGCTCCTCTCAGCTAACCGAATGCCCCGCTCTCTCTGAAGACCCGCCCACCGGCTCCTCTCAGCCAATCTAAAGTCTCTCTCTATTTATCTCTCCCTCTCTCCGTCGCTCTCTCCCTGTGGCCCCGCCCCGCCCACCCCTCTCTCAGCGCCGCTGTTGTTGCAGCCATTTTACTGTGAAGCTTCACTTGGGCGGACGGTGAGAGGCAGACAGCGCTCCGGTGAACGGTGAGCTCAGAGTCTTTTTCTATTTTCACTGTCCCTACCGGGTCCCGTCCGGGCCGTGCTGAGATGCCAGGACGAGACTTGAAGTGTCCAGGTCACGGAGAACATAGCTGGGAACAACACTGGAGCCTCACAGCCAGCCGTTGACCGTCCGTTTGATAGGTGGTCAAGTATAACGGTGTATCGAGTGCTATCGTGATATTTTCAAGAAGTTCAATAGCGGACGCCGATTGGACGCTCGCCATGTCGGGGGAGGGGGCGCTCGTGTGCAGCGAAAGATCGTAAACGGTCGCGGCCGACGCGCGAATCTTTGACGCTCTGGTTAACAAAGGCGTACAAACTGCGTAACGCTAAGTTTGGTTATAATTATACCACAATATGTTCATTTTAGATATCGTAAGGATCAATGATAGTTATTGTTAACAAAGGACGAATTCTTCAATGGCTTTATTATTGAGTGTACTGCTAAAGCCGAAAGCCTGAAGAACACGGCGTGTCTGGAAATTGCAAACATTTTACATTTAAAGCGAAAAAACAAAGCCGTGTAACATTCATGCTCTGTGTATTTTGTGCTGGTAAAAAGGATTTAATTTTAGTTCTTTGTGTTGCTCTTGAATATGAGGCAAAGTTCGACTTAAGGCGAACTTCAGTTATTTTAACCTGGACAATTTCTTTTCGATCATTTTGGGTGTAAGGCTTTCTCGGCGACAACACTTTTTGAAAAGTGTCCAGCGTGGATCGAAAACGCTTCAGCCGTATATTTTTTGCCACTTAAACCTCACCCTTATCTAATGGAAAAGATCCCTACTTGCGCTGAGTTGTCTCGCTGAAGCAGAATTCTTACCCTGAAATCTTGTGAAAGTTTAGTTTTAACCGTAAGTACGGTGGAAATGTGAGCGAAGGCTGTAGAGTTCAGGTTTTGTTGGGCTACTTAAAGTGTAGCTTGGTGTTTAATAAAGATTTGGTTGGAGAAAAGTTGAGATTGCCCTCTGCAAAGCAGCAATGATATACCGTTATAAGCTAACACCTAGCAACCTGTAAACACCTAGCCATCTGTTAACACCTAGCCATCTGTAAGCACCAAGCCACCAGTAAAAACATAACCACAGTCACCACATAGCAACCAGTAATCACATAGCAACCAGCAAAAACCTAGCAACATGTAAACCAATGTGAACAAGTAACCACATAGCAACATAATCACATAGCAACCAGCAAACACCCTGTGACCAGGCAACACCTAGCAACATGTTAACACATATGAACAAGTAAACACATAGCAAACCGTACTCAAATAGCAACTAGAAAACACCTAGCAACCACTGCTACACAGCAACCGATAACTGCCGAAAACAGAAGCTACATAGTAGCCAATAACTATCGGAAACAGTATTTCCATCGAAACTGATAACTAAAATCAGTCGCTACATGGCAAGCTATTACTGTCTCTCAATGCAGGTGAAAAAAGACAAGCACAAGATGTATCATTGTCAAACCTTTTAGGATTTAAAATATTGAGTGATTTCGGTGCTTCTTGGCACCACAAACACAAGGGACTCTCCAATGAGTTGGTGGCAGACAGCTAGCTTGATAATGTTACGTAAATGTTACGTATAACCCCCACATAGCCATATGGGAGCAGGATCAATCATATAAGTTGTAATTACCACACACAGCCACAAGGTAACATGATCCAACATACAAGCTGCAATAACTACTCCAGCCACAGATGGCAGCACCTTTAGACAGGTGAGGAAGCCGGAGCCAATACGTCGCGTAGGCCACGCCTACTTGATACAATCGCGGCGCGGGAGTGAGATCAGGTCAGAAACCCATGGCAGCTCCGTTGGTAGCCCCGTGGCTGGTGATTCATCCTGAACGTCTGATACAGGTGAAGTTGAACCGTGTAGCGCCTTGGAGATTCAAGACTCAATTCTCATTCGCTGTCAGCATTTTCCCTCCAAATAATGTAGATGAGGAAGATGTACAGTGGGGCAAAAAAGTATTTAGTCAGCCACCAATTGTGCAAGTTCTCCCACTTAAAAAGATGAGAGAGGCCTGTAATTGAAATTAAAGCTATGAGAGACAAAATGAAAAAAAAATCTAGAAAATCACATTGTCTGATTTTGAAAGAATTTATTTGCAAATTATGGTGGAAAATAAGTATTTGGTCAATAACAAAAGGTCATCTCAATACTTGGTTACATGCCCTTTGGTTGGCAATGACAGAGGTCAAACGTTTTCTGTAAGCCTTTACAAGGTTTTCACACACTGCTGCTGGTATTTTGGACCATTCCTCCATGCAGATCTCCTCTAGAGCGGTGATGTTTTTGGGCCTTCGCTGCGCAACACAAACTTTCAACTCCCTCCAAAGATTTTCTATGGGGTTGAGATCTGGAGACTGGCTAGAACCTTGAAATGCTTCTTACAAAGCCACTCCTTCGTTGCCCGGGCGGTGTGTTTGGAGCTATTGTCATGCTGAAAGAGCACGTTTCATCTTCAGTACCCTTGCTGATGGAAGGAGGTTTTCACTAAAAATCTCACGATACATGGCCCCATTCATTCTTTCCGTCACACGGATCAGACGTCCTGGTCCCTTGGCAGAAAAACAGCCCCAAAGCATGATGTTTCCGCCCCCATGCTTCACTGTAGGTATGGTGTTCTTTGGATGCAACTCGGCATTCTTTCTCCTCCAAACACGAGTTGAGATTTTACCGAAAAGTTCTATTTTGGTTTCATCTGACAATATGACATTCTCCCAATCCTCTTCTGGATCATCCAAATGCTCTCTAGCAAACTTCATGCACAAACATGCACTGGCTTTAGCAGGGGGACACGTCTGGCACTGCAGGATTTGAGTCCCTGGCGGCGTAGTGTGTTAGTGATGGTAGCCTTTGTTCCTTTGGTCCCAGCTCTCTGGAGGTCATTCACTAGGTCCCCCCGTGTGGTTCTGGGATTTTTGTTCAGCGTTCTTGTGATCATTTTGACCCCACAGGGTGAGATCTTGCGTGGAGCCCCAGATAGAGGGAGATCATCAGTGGTCTGATAATCCATTTCCTAATAATTGCTCCCACAGTTGATTTCTTCACACCAAGCTGCTTACCTATTGCAGATTCAGACTTCCCAGCCTGGTGCAGGTCTACAATTGTGTTTCTGGTGTCCTTTGACAGCTCTTTGGTCTTTCGGAGTTTGGAGTGTGACTGTTTGAGGTTGTGGACAGGTGTCTTTTATACTGATAGGGAGTTCAAACAGATGCCATTAATACAGGTAACGAGTCGTGCTGGTTTGTAGGTGACCAAATACTTATTTTCCACCATCATTTGCAAATAAATTCTTAAAAAATCACACAATGTGATTTTCTGGATTTTTTTTTGTTGCATTTTGTCTCATAGCTGAGGTTTACCTATGATGAAAATTACAGGCCACTCTCGTCTTTTTAAGTGGGAGAACTTGCACAATTGGTGGCTGACTAAATACTTTTTTGCCCTACTGTAGTTCTGGTGTGACACGGGTTGATAAGGAGTATTAATGTTCACATCTGTGTTTTTTTTTCTGTCTACAGATATATGGTTTATTATACTTGCAGACTGCTGAGCAATTGTTATAAATTACATTTCTGTGATTAACACATTGTGTTTCAACACTAGTCTGTTGGTTACGTGTCGGGCGTACGGTCCCTGATTGGTCACGCTTGCATGTCAACTGAAAGGTAGACGGTCCTTGGCTGGGCGATATGGACCAAAAGTCATATCTCGATATCTTCAAGCAGAATATCGATATAAGATAAAGATCAATATTTGTTGACGCAATAACATGGTTGCCGTTGCTGCCCTCCAACTCGTCATTCTACATCGGTGGCGCTGTCACACCAAATTTGTTCCGGGTGCCAAATTTTTTACCGCCTATGTAATCCATACGTAATCCATTCCAAACCTGCAGCATCCGACGATCACGTCCAACGTTGCCTGGCAATGGACGATCGTGTCGAATGACATGGGAAGGCTCAAAAACATTCGCGAACTCGTTCAATTGAGCGCGACAAGGCGGATAACACTTATTTTACGAATTACATTTATTAGCGTTCCTAACTTTATATTTGTATTGTACTGTATTGTCTTATATCTATTTCGCTAAAAAGTAATAGCTAAATGTTATGGGATAACGTGAATAATAATAATAAAAAGCTGGTAAATGCCTGCTCACCTACCCATCTATCTATTACCTATAATCTATTATCTAAATTAAATTAATGAGATTAAATTAACACAAGCCAGCTAGACTATGATAAACTTTAAACACTCAGTTTACTAGCTAAATTTGATTAAACAATTAAGTGAAATACAAATATAAAGTAAAAACAAGTGTTATCTATCGATCCGTTATCTGTATTATGTTATTTGTCTTTGGCAACATGAGCGCAAATGTTTTTTGAAACCTGCTTGAAAGACTCAGTTTACTAGCTAAATTCGATTAAACAATTAAATACAATACAAATATAAAGTAAAAACAAGTGTTATCTGGCGATCCGTTATCTGTATTATGTAATTTCATGTTTGCTAACATGAGCGCGATTGTTTTTTGAAACCTGCCTGACAATGGACAACCCCTGACGTAATCAGTTGTCTGTTGCCTGGCAACGGACAACTGATTACGTAGGCGGTACCAATTTGGCACCCGGTACAAATGTGGTGTGACAGCGCTCATTTCCAGCCCGCCTGCGTCGCTGTGCTTGTTAACCTGCCTTGCTGAAGAGTGGAGGGGGGAGTTACCGTTATTACTATAGCCTACCTACCGTTTGGATTTACTGTTACTATACCTACCGTTCGGAATTGAATACAGTTTGATGGTTGAATAAACCGTGAACTAGACACTACCTCCGCCTCGTTTTTGAGAATATTATAATATATAATATCACGGCCAAAAGCTGTGTGCGCCTCCGGAATCTTGTAATAATAATAATATTAATATATCTCCCGTCGGGTTGTCCGACATCTTTGGTTCTTCCATTTCCTCATATGAAACACATTTGAATCCTGATATGGAGCTCCGGCGGGTGTCCAGGAGTCCGGACCGGAATAATTTTGGGACAATTGCTGTACTGCCTTTACTTGAATAAAAAAATAATTAATGTCGAGACAGCTTAAGATTTGGGGTCGCTGCACGCGTTTTTGAGCACGTTGGGCTGCTGCAAGTGATGGAAGAGGTTGGTCGTAGGCTGCTCGACCCTTTATTTGCAACAGATTTAAAATACTCTCTACAAAAAACTTGATTCTGTCATTCGTCAGACACCTTGTACCCACAACATCTACAAACTATGGAGCCATTTGTCTTGCACACAAGCTCCTCTGAGCCGCGTTTCCCGGCGGACTGTGCCGTAGGGGATTTGAAAAAGTGACGTGAGCGGAAGGGGGGCCGGGCCGTGTGTGTGTGAGCCGGAGGCAGAGATAAGCAGTTACGAAATAGCATGTTGCGGTTCGAAACTGCTGTTATTTAGATAAAATATGCTGTATTTTCAACTCTAATGAAACTGAATCAATGTTGACTCTAGCGTCTCGTTCCATATCTCGTTTGAGAAATATCAATATATTTCAAATATCGATCTCCCTGCCCTACTTATGCTGTGTCCCAGACTTTCTGTTGAGAAAGGGCACAGATGCGCTTCCAAATCTTACTAGCAGTGGGGTAACAAAGAGAGGGGGAGGGGCAACCGAACAGACGAGGGGGCGCTACTGAACAGAGGGGGAGGGGTAACTGAACAGAGGGGGAGGGGCAACTGAAGAGAGGGGGAGGGGCTACTGAACAGAGGGGGGAGGGGTAACTGAACAGAGGGGGAGGGGCTACATAAAGAAGGGTAGGGGCAATAGAACAGAAGGTCAGGGGCTACAGGACAGAGGGGGAGGGGCAACATAAGGGTGGCGGGAGGTGCTACTGAAGAGAGGGGGAGGGTTTCTTGAACTGAGGAGCCATGGGGCAGAGGGGAGAGGGGCTATGGAGCAGAGAGGGAGAGTGCTATGGAACCGGGTCGGCCATTTTAGAGGGTTGCAGACTGAGAGAAGAGGGAACAGTTTGTATGACATCCTTGCATCTTTAAACACAGGAAGGTACGCTTTAGGTCACATTAGACAGTAGGTGTTTGAGGAATAAGATGCAGGGGGGACCGGTGTGGAGATGTTATTGCTTGTGTTAAAGGTACATTGGATAGGATTTAGTGGCAAGCAGCGGTGAGGTTGCAGATTGGAACTAACTGAATACCCCCTCTCAACTCTTCCATTCCAACAACGTAGGAAAAGCTATAATGGCTGGCCTAGCTCAGGAGGTAGAGCTGGTTGATTTATAACCAGTAGGTTGCTAGATCAATCCACCAAGTACATTGAGTGTCGAGCGAGATATCTAGCCCTATCCGCTACCGACAAGCTTGCCTTGCATTGTTTTGTGAATGCGTGTATAATTGACCCTTCGCTAAGCCCCTCCCCTAAACAGCCACTGACCAATCCTACGTTAGCAACCGTGTGTAGCAACTGAGAGGTCTGTCAAGCTTTCAGCAGATGCTAATATGCCGAAGCGGAGCGCATAAGGGACCTGTAAATCCGACACCCGATACTCTCAAAGTGTCGAAGGTGGTGTCCAATTTTTCCCCTTCCCCAAGCCCAAGACCCAAGAAGAGAGGTGCAACACGTGGATAAAGCAGTGTGGAAGACCACATCAACAGCTGAATCACAGAAAGACTAATAAAAGAAACGTATGTTATAAGAGCGCCATCATCTGTATATCATAGTAACAAAAAAGTGAGACTCACAACCAATCAAACCTAAATAATATCCTTAATACATGTAAGTTTACCTGCTTCCTGTGTAGTGGCAATCAATAGGTCTCCGTTTGCGGTCACGTCTGGCTTTTGCGACCACTACGGATGATATGGGCACAGCTTTTATTTTATTACTCCTCGGTTTATGCCATTGTTGTGGAACACTTGTGCAGGACTTCGTTGGGCTTTCTTGCTGTCTGTTTATGAGCTCCAGGGTATAAATCAATCCCACTATATGGGAACAATATCCTGGCGCGCTGTAAACAAATACAACCGGTGTATATCGTCCGCCAGCAGACGATATTGTGGATATATCCCTCAAACACATACTGCAGACCCTTCTGTCGGCTTCTCTCTGATATATCAGAACCGTTTTTCCAAAAATGTGAGGTGATTTCCTTTGGAAATTGTGTTGATGGTATCATTGAAAACACCATATTTCTTTTGCTAGGAGCGAAAGCTTGACAGACATACCGGTAGCAACAGTAACTAAGGGGGGCGGGGCTTAGCGAAGGGTCAATTGGTTCTAAGTCGCTTTGGATAAAAGCTTTGCCCTAAAATCTAAAAATGTGTCCTGTACTGACTTGTAGGGCTGTCAACGAATATTCGAGGTTCGAATATTCGTTCGAATATGTATCCAAAAACGCGAATTCGAACGTGAAAATTAATATTCGAATGTGAAAAAACACTCCCGCGGTACAAGCGCCTCTATCTGCTTTGTGAATGAGCCCCTGTCTGTTCGCGATGTCCCTCGTTTTAAAGTAAGGAAATGCCCAGCGAAAAGCCGCCGCCCACCAGCACTCTCAACGAGACGGCAAACATAGAACAACATACTGTACAAAGTAAATCTGATAGGCTACTGTAGGCCTACAGCGTAATCTGATAGGGCTACTACTGTACGTGCATGTGCGCGCGGGAAGTTGTACGTGATCTGATACTGTACGTACTGTACGCATACGCACACATACCCGGGAAATGTAAACCAATCACAGCAACGCAAAAACAAAAAACAGCTACGTCATGATCATATGTGAAAAACCGTTATCAGAGGAAAAATGGCTGAAAATACAGAACACGTCGCGGCTGCATCAGAGTCGGGGAGGGAGATCATAACCCCCCGCAACCTTACAAGTGCCGTGTGGAGGTTTTTTGGCTTTTGGGCTCAGCGGGGAAAAATTGTTGAGCCAAGGCATAAGGTTATTTGCAATTCAACTGTGCAAAGTTGAATTGGCCTACCACTCGACAACCAGCAACATGCGGGCACATCTGTCCACGGCGCACCCGGGTGAGTTCTCGGCAAAGTCCGAGAAAGCTTTTTTTTCATGCATCCGAACGGTGCGTAGTGCTGGCCCTTTCGCTGACATGGTGGAAGACGTAGGCGACATGCATTTTTTTCTTTATCGATTTTAATAGGCCTTCTCGATAAATGGTAAGCAAAGCAAGGAACGTTACCACTAGCATACTTTGTAACATTCAGAAGCGGGCGTCTTCTTCAGATTACTATAGTTTGCGCGCTTGCAGGTGTGGTGGTGAAATGCAAGCCATACAAAGTTGTGGCTTTTCATGATTAGGCCTCCACGTTACTGGGCTGTTTATAGGATATATATATATCCCACTAATTTGAACCATGGTTTTGTCGCATTATTGACATATTGACGGCAACTGCGTAAAATAGGCAACCAGATATTCGAATAGTTCGAATTCGTGATTTTTTTCAAAACGAACATTCGAATGTCATTTTTGAGCAATTTTGACAGCCCTACTGACTTGTTAGGTGCCAGTAGGTACTTTCAAAAGGCTGTCATCGTCAAATGTAACTCTGTTACTCCGAAATAGCCGTTATTACCATTCCCGGCTACTCTAGAAACATGGCGGTATAATATTGCAGGCTCATTTGAAAGTAAGTCCTATGTAGATTTAAAGGGGTCATTTAAAGGTTACGAAAACACAACAATTCTCATTTTCATGGGAGTGTACATTTCTGCCAAGTTGGATGCCACCAAATAATACACACACTTTAATGTACCTGTGATAGACATTTTTCTGTTGGCTTAACTGCAGTACTTTCTCTTTAAAAAGGCCTGTTTTTGTTCCAATTTTTGTGTTACTGAAATAATAATAATTGTAATTATGTGAAGCCTATTTTCATCACAGTTAGTCAGTTAAGCCTTCTGAACGGAGAATGTGCCATCCAGAATGACGTACTTCTCTCCTGTTGGCTAGGGCCTATATTGAAAACATGGATTCGGTAGAGAAACCCAACCTGTTAGGAAATATTTTGGCTCTGAGCCCGATGAAGAGTAGCCTGGCTCCGCCCGCCTAAGTACTTCCGCTCAATTTTAATTTCCCTTCAGTTCTATGTCTGGGTCTGCGGTATGTTATTGGGTTTTCTATGTCCAATTTTTTTGCGTCCATTCAGCAAGCAGAGGGAGTCGCTGAGAACAATGACGTTAAAGTCAGCTCTCGTTGATGGACATCTTCACGCACTGTGTTTGGTTTGTTTACAGCCTGCGTGCAACGTGATTCCCAGCCAAACGTTAGCGATTGGTTATGGCAGATCCAGAGTGGCAGTGGGCAGATCCAATAGTTTTAAACTTCAACAGACACCCACCTTAAAGTGAGTTAACGTTTGTCAATTGAGTAGGTCCAGACTCTCTGTGCAAATGAAATAAAGCACGAGTCTGGTAGGGAACGCCGAAGAATTTGGGCGAGACAGTGTGCAGCATTTCCACCAGAAATTCAATATCACTCGAGGAAACACTACAAATCTAGCATGTAGTGCTGCTAACTCTATTTCTATCCTCTACCTAAACATTATACTACCAAGTTCTAACTATTTTATTATCAGATAGCTAAACATGAAGGCTGCTCTTGCAGGCAAGAGCAGCCTTCTCAAGTTTTAAAGTAATGCTGTCTATCCAGTGCACCGTCATTCCTAAGTAACTTTTGTTGTTAGTGGACCAAATGCCCGCGGTGGTGGACACATGATCCAGGGAGGACTCAAATTTTATTTTGAGCTTCGATTCAATGTCGGTATAACACTTGTTCAGGTAATGGGAAAATCTTTTCCTGTCGGATGTTGGGTTGCGAGTCGTGGGTATTTTATCTAGTATTTTTCTAAATCTGGGCGATTCAATAGTCGCCAGGGGAAGCATGTCTTCTACAATGAACCCTGCAACCAGCCGGTCTTTCTGTGTCACCTGCTTCTGCGCTCTAACACTTGAACACTCCTTCGCACAAGCATCTACATCACTTAAATCGATCGCTATGGCAACGTGCCGAGGCAAGCAGGCGCTGCAGACACACAGGCAGCACACATGCACGCACCACAACAGATCAGATCTTTACACGCAGGCAAACACGGCTTAGGTAATGCAGGAAAGCGAGTAACTAGTCTAGTAAATTAGTGTAGTTACCTACCGATATTTTAAATGTAATGCGTTACTTTACTTCATTACCCAAAAAAGTAATATTGTTACCTTGTAACGCGTTAGCCTCAACACTGCCTAGCACCAACACCAATATTATTTTTTAGCTAAACATTTTGTTGCCCCTAGCTCTTTTGTTAAATGAGCTAACCCTCTGACCTGGTATACTTTCTTGTTTTCACATATTTGAATTTGCATAATCTAATGGATTCTGCTTTTCCTAATTGACTGCCTCAAATGAATCGACACTGTCAAATAATTTGAAGGTGTGTCAGCAATTAGTTGTATTAGGACAACCAAAAGTATGCTCTGTAGGCGGCCAATCCCTATCCATTGCAATCCATGATATTGAACACAGCACCAGACCTAAAATGGAATCTTACGATGCGTGTTGTCTCCTTGCCACGCTGCGCTGCCTGACGTTGCACTTCCTTGCTGGTCTGGTGTGCGAACCGCTCGACTGTGAGGCTCTGCCGTTACCGTGTCCGACTCGGACCTAGAGCGGATCCGAAGCCCTGGGACTTCCTCCATACAGCATATGTGATATTGTGGCGACCAGGTAGAGCCCTCTGCCTAGTAGCCACTCCCTGCACTGTGGCCGTTTTAGTTAGTCTAGATCATTTCCCCCTCATCCGACCAATCGATTGGTCGAAGAGAAGGTCGAATTTCAGTCTTAACAAGTTTTTCTTGGATTACCACAGCCGTACATTTTCTTTCGCTATACTAAACTATACTATACTAAACTAAACTTTAATTTGGTTGACTTGAGCTGTTCATGAAGCTGCCAGGGCTCTTAAACCAGGAGCTCCTAGTAACCGTAGTCTGACAGGAGACGGACTGCAGTACCGTGATGAACAGAGCTCCATAAAGAGATCTTGAGAATCTTTGTCTATTTCAGCGGTCAATCGGCTATTCACTAATATTGTGCACATAAAACATTCTACTTGTTATTATGAATGCACAGTTATTTGCAGATGCACGATGGATGGTTGTGATAAGACCTTTTTAAAATAGTGCCCCTAGCAGTGAGGCTACCCGATGTTGATTGGTTAGTCGCCTCATGAATATTTAGCATCAAAGTTGCTGTAGGGGAAACTTAAGTGCTATAACATGAGTGAGTGTAATCTGGTTGAAATGGCCCAGCCATCCATCAGCTATTCTTCAGTGGAATGCTATGTGAGACTATCTGTTCCGTTAGACAGCCTGCCTCTCGGAACCAATTTAGAATTTAGAGCTAAATGTGATGCTACCTAGAGCTAGCTCCACTGTTAGCCGCTGGATGAACATGATGCTACCTAGCGCAAGCTCTGTTGTTATCATCTCTCTTAATTGTGATACTTCCTAGCGTTTCGACTACAATGCAAAATCCCATGCATCGTTGCTAGTGACTTCCTGTGTTTTTAGTTTCAAGATTCACTACAATACCCTACTCAGTTGTTTCCTTTTGTCACTTTAGTCTGCACCTGGCCTTTTACCATCTGCAAATAGTCGCTAACCACCAAACATTTTGTGTTTATTAAGTTGTCAATGTTCATCCCTTTCTGGGTTAAGCTTTTTCCCTGAAAAACCTCTTCAATTGTTTATCTTTTCATTGACCAGCTATATTGTATAGCTGTAGCTTTAATGTAGTATAGTTCAACCACCAAATAACTAGATTTTGAGTTGGCTATACTATACTTAAGCGATGGCTATGTATGCATCCAAAGTGGTTAACTACATCCATATAACTATGATTATCGCTATATATATATATATATATATATACACAACGATATACATATAACGATATGATATTGTTATATGCAGACCAATTCATCATGAGATACATGAAGGTGCTTGAAGCCAAAGTTTCCTTGAACTGCCGACGTAAAGAAGGGTGTGCAGTTGTATCGTAAGGGCTGGCACTGCGGTCATGCCAGCCGACCCATTGAGATCGGCAGTCAGGCCAACCCAGTTTTTTTGCTGCACCTGTTTATACTAGCCATTACGGTGATGGCGCCTCAGAACCAGTTTAAAAATAAAAGCATTCGTCAGGTACATACCAAAAGACAGTCAATAAAAGCAAATACTATCAAAGGAAGTGTACGGCCGTTGTGATATTTACTTTCAAAGTAAAAGCCCACCAGAAATTTCAATATGAGACATATTACATATGATTTTGGATTAAATTGAAAAGAAAATCCCCTGTTATTCCAGGCTCATTTCACTTCAGAGTTATAGTTCAAAACACCATAGGGTCACCCAGGGTTTATCGTGAACGTGAACTATGAGCTTGACGTGAAATGAACCTGGAATAACCGGGCCTTTTCTTCTGACATGACCCGCAGTGGGCTGGCCCGAATACCATTTTTCAGGCTTCGAATACTCGTTGGTTTTTCCGAGCCGAGTATTCGAATACTCGTTCCAGAAAAACACACACCATCAAAAACAAAATGAATAATCCCTATATACTCTCTGAAACCGATTTTGAACACCTGCATATTTTGTTGAAGATTTAATGATTTTTGAACGTTAATTAGTAGGCTTAAAGTAAAGTTGGAGTTCCTTAGGTTTTTCCCCGTGGAAGCGAAACAGCTGTTGTTCCGTTCCAAATTCAGCTGTCCTCTGCCATCTCAGCCCTTACGGGAGCTTTTTCAATTCATCCTGGAACGTGCATCTTTTCAGGGAATTTGTACAATAAAATCCATAAACAAATACCGAATATTGATTGTCCTTATGTGTCCATATTATCTCCATTATTTTGACCAGGTATTCCCAAGACGCTCACGCTCTGCAGCAAGCCAGTCACAGTTGATTGGCGTGGCCGCTGTACAGCGAACAAACAAAACAACAAAACAAACAGCTAAGCTAAGGTTAGCATTTCGTTAAGCATTACTTTTTCCTCCCGAGATCCCGCTAATGTTGTGTTAATAAAGGTAAGGGAAGATATCTATTCTTCCTCCACCTCTCGCTTCTTCTGCTTTGGTGTCGCTTATAGTTTTGCCTCCCTCGCTCTGGTAACGTCACGTAAGCACACACAGCTAACGTGTGAAAAAAAAACAAATCTCTGAATACTGATTAAAGCTTCGAATACAAATTTTCCGAACGAGCATTCGAATAATTCGGGCCAGCCCTATTCACAACGTTGGTATCCAACGTTTTGGATACCAACTTTCTCCAAAGGAGTGATAGCCTACTCTTTTAGCCATCGAACAGGGAAAACAACGGCAAAGTCTCCAAAAAAAGGAAGTATTAAACAACACTTCAAATGCTGATCATAATCCCCCTCATCCAGAAATACTTGGATTAAAAAGTGTGAAACTATTATTTAATCGTCTAAATACAGGGTGTCCGCACATCCTTAAAAAGTCTTCAATTCATGTTTCTAAATTTAAGGCCTTTTAAAAGTCTTAAATTCGTTACAAATGTCACATGCTGGTCTTAAACACTGTAACTCAAGGTCTTAAATTTGTCGGACAGGACTATTTATTTTTTTATTTTTCTTGTGGGACATTTCAGGAAGGAATGTAGAGAAGCTTCTTTCTTGCTAGCTGCATATATAAACGATTATCTGCGTGCTTGCTAGCTAGTCTGCGACAATGGGTAGGTGCAAATTCAAGGACAGTTGGCTGGAAGACGTCCGTTTCCGAAGTTTGCTCGCGTCTGTTGCCAACCCCCACCATCGCGTGTTTTAGGTCTTACATTTCATTCAAGGTGGTATTAAAAAGGTCTTAAAAAGTCTTAAATTTGACTTGCTGAACCCTGCAGATACCCTGAAATAATATAGATATTTTGGTGAAAGGACAGAGCATATACTGTCTTTTTGGTAGAAAATAACCGAATTCTATGACTTCAACTAAATAAGAGAGCATGAGGAATCCGGAACAAGTATGACAGAAGACCTGATTGCTACCTGCAAACAGGCGACAACAAAGCCGAGTGGCTTGCAAGACACACTGCCAGATGTTTCCCGTGGTTTGCAGAACACACTGCAGAATGATTCTCGTCCTGCTCCTTATATACCCAATATTGTTTTCACTTTTTGCAAGTCATCCTCCAAGACTTGCATAACATGTCCGACCATACAGAATAACGTATAGAGAATAGCATGTTCAATCGGTTCAAGGTCCTGTGTTTGCGGTGCAGTTTCAGTACATCCTTACCCCGTGGAGACCCGCCACATGGAATCAAGCTCTTTAGACCCCGACTCGTGTCAGACCCCACTTATAGGGGAAAGGTGATTTTCCACCATTAATTGTATTTACAGTGGGGTAAAAAAGTATTTAGTCAGCCACCAATTGTGCAAGTTCTCCCACTTAAAAGACGAGAGGGGCCTGTCATTTTCATCATAGGTAAACCTCAGCCTATGAGAGACAAAATAAAAAATAAAAAGATCCCAGAAAAATCACATTGTCTGATTTTTTTTTTTTAAGAATTTATTTTGCAAATGATGGTTGAAAATAAGTATTTTAGTCCACCTACAAACCAGCAAGATTTCTGGCTGTCACAAGACCTGTAACTTCTTCTTTATGGCCACCTGTTTGAACTCCTTATCAGTATAAAAAGACACCTGTCCACAACCTGAAACAGTCACACTCCAAAACTCCACTACGTCCAAGGCCAAAGAGCTGGTCAAAGGACACCAGAAAACACAATTGTAGACCTGCACCAAGTCTGAATCTGCAATAGGTAAGCAGCTTGGTGTGAAGAAAATCAACTGTGGGAGCAATTATTAGGAAATGGAAGACAATACAAGACCACTGATACTCCTCCCTCGACCTGGGGCTCCACTAGGGCTGTAACGATACACACCAACTTAGGATTCGGTTTGTATCCACGATTTTTGACACCACGGTTCGATACATCCCACGATTTTTTTTAAATTTAAAAAAGCATTTTTTTTAAATTTAAAAAGCATTTTTTTTAAATTTAAAAAGCATTTTTTTTAAACAAACACCTTGTAATATGTAATAATGTAATAATTAACTTAATGTAACATTTAATGCCAAATAATTTGGACTATTAAAGTATAGCTAAATTACTAAATAAATAACAAACGATTGCAGTTGGAGGATGCTTGCAGGTATGCAAAACCCCTCAACTAGTTTGGTGGTTTAGTCAAACATCCTATTAGCGCTTCTTATTAGGTTATGTAGCTTAAATAATGACATAATCAGGCCGTATAGAAAGCCTAACTTTCAATAGATGAGGGAAAAAACATAAACGTCGCAATAACGAGGCATAGTGCGAGAGTAGCGTATGTGTGTGCGCGGAGAATGGCAGTGTGCGTTTGTGTGTGTGAGTGACGTCAGCGAGTGAGTGGACGAGCGAGGAGAGCGAGCGTTGTCTAGTGAAGAAGCGAACGAGTCCGGTAGAATAAAGTACCCATCCTGTCAATAATCGGTGGCCGCTTCATTCCGAACCTATAAGCAGACCAACTGCCTGTCAAATCACAAAAAACAATAGAGACAGGGATCACACAGGCATTTTTTTTCGCGCCTTGGCCCACTCTGGATAAATGTCGTTAATATCACATATGCGGACTTCGACGGCTGTGGAGAAATGCAATCCTCCGTAGCCACGGAGAGCTGTCATCACAGAGAGGGCATCTCGTCGCATACTTACGGCATCGATAAGAGGGGGCGGTGTCCAGCAGACTATTTATTTAGAACAAATTATCAGCCAAATTTCAATCGGACAATTTGACCCGGAGAGTTAGAAAAGGGCGTATCCGCGCTTCCTGCCTTCTCACACCGCGAGACAGGTTCGTGGCTTTCAGTGTCGTGATTTCGGTTTCGATACGCGTATCGTTACAGCCCCTCCACGAAAGAGATCTCACCCCCTGTGGGGTCAAAATGATCCACAAGAACGGTGAAAAAAAATCCCAGAACCGGACCTAGTGAATGACCTCCAGAGAGCTGGGACCAAAGTAACAAAGGCTACCATCACTAACACACTACGCCGCCAGGGACTCAAATCCTGTACGTGTCCCCCTGCTAAAGCCAGTGCATGTCCGGGCCCATTTTAAGTTACTAGAAGAGAGCATTTTGGATGATCCAGAACAGGATTGAGAGAATTGTCAATATGGTCAGAATGAAACCAAAAATAGAACTTTTTGGTAAAAACTCAACTCGTCGTGTTTTGGAGGAGAAAGAATGCTGAGTTGCATTGCATCCAAAGAACACCATACCTACAGTGAAGCATGGGGGTGGAAAAACACATGCTTTTGGGGCTGTTTTTCTGCCAAGGGACCAGGAACGTCTGATCTGTGTGACGGAAAGAATGAATGGGGACCATGTATCGTGAGATTTTGAGTGAAAACCGTCCTTCCATCAGCAAGGGCACTGAAGATGAAACGTGGCTGGGTCTTTCAGCATGACAATGACAAAACACACTGCCCAGCAACGAGGAGTGGCTTCGGGGGTAAGAAAGCATTTCAAGGTCCTGAGTTGGCCTAGCCCAGTCTTCCAGATCTAACCCCATAAAAATCTTTGAGGGGTTGAAAGTCGTGTGGCCCAGCAAAGGCCCAAAAACATCACTGTTCTTAGAGGAGATCTTCAATGGAGAAATGGGCCAAAAGCAGTGTGTGGAAAACCTGGTAGACTTACGAAACGTTTGACCGTCTGTCATTGCCAACAAAGGGCATGGTACCAAGTATTGAGATGACCTTTTGTTATTGACAAATACTTATTTTTCCACCATAATTGTGCAAAATAAATTCTTTCAAAATCAGACAAGTGATTGTTCTCGAGTTTTTTTTTCGATTTTTGTCTCTCATAGCTGAGGTATACCTATGATGAAAAATTGACAAGGCCTCACTCACCTTTTAAGTGGGAGAACTTGCACAATTGGGTGGCTGACTGAAATACTTTTTGCCCCACTAGTATATGGATATATAGGCCTGATAATAATCAATGGTTTGCGCATAGAATATGAGGTTAATTCTTTCATATCTTCCCTAAAGCTTTTAGTTGATTGGGACCATCTCTTTCTCGCTGCATAACTCTTATTGTTAAATAGGATTTAGTTTGTCAATAATTCAGCACTGTTCTAACTGACATAGCCCTGATGTTAAGGACCTTGAGTCCTCTGAGGAGGCTGAATATATAATCTCTTGAGCGCCGGGTCACTGTGTTTTTCATTGACACGAGGAAAACAAGTCGTACTCGATTCAGAAATATACCATAGAGTTGAAGTGTTGATCTCTGGCTGATCCTCACTCCTGTCTCCCCTTCAGGACCCGGCAGCATGGTAACCTGCTTGACTCCGTCCGGCGGTGCTTCTGACTCCTTGACCTTCGCCAATGGAGGAGAAGCAGCTCTCCACTCGTGAGCCGGTCTCGCGGCGGGCAAAGCGTGGTCCTGGAGCCGCTGAAGATCCTGGGGCCCAAGCTTGGCCCCACCCTGGCACACAGAAACTCGGCACCAAAGGTCCATCAGCATCCAGGGACCTGCCCAGCCCGACCCAACAGCTCAGTCAGGTCCTGTGGCTGTTGGGTCGGGGCGGAGAACTCATCAAAGATGTTTATTGGTGGACTGGCCCCTCAAACAGCTTAGCGTACTCTCTGGTCGGGCGCCATCGTCATCTGCGCCTTCACATTGTCAATCTTCATCACGATAGACAACATCCAGTTTTGCTTCAGGGTCGAAGGACTTCCGTTTTAAATCGCCCGCAGGCTCATTTAAAACATTGTCCTGCACACACTTTTATTTGGTTGCTTGTTGGAGAGCAGCGGTCATCTACTTGCTGACCAAATTTTCCAATATGGTCGTAGATCTGATTCTGCAAACTCTAAGAAGTTCATACATTTTATTCAGGTACTCATATGCCATTAAGTACCATATTTTATAACAGTTTACACTGATAATGTTCAGTTAAAGTCGCTCCTGACTGTTGGTTAGTGCAGTCCTTTATATCGTATAGAAAATGTTATATTGCATACACCAAAAAACATCAAAGTTGAAGTTGAGAAAAATACTCATCCATCCAGGTCCCCAAGGTGAGTGTGTTGATAAGGAGACTGTTTGGTGAAACCGTCTCCTTCTGTCATCCGGGAGAATGATGGTTCCTGGGCAGGTGGAGGATGTGGAGTGATGTGTTCTTATTCTATCTCAGGATTTCTTTGTGGTTGTGAGATAGAGGGTGCGAAGCTGGATATGAGTTCTCTGATGGCAGAGGCTGGAGAGGGGCTCAGACACAGTGAGTGGTGGAGGGCACAGGAGACTTGGCTGGGTAGAGGGCTCAGACATGGAGAGAGGGCTCAGACGTGAACGATGACCAGGAGAATGTATCGGTTTAGGCATGACCTCCTACTTTGTTGACCTGAGAGAATTTCCTGAAAGACAAACATGCACAATAATGAGCTTGCACAAAACACAATCATTTTTCCGTTTGGGAAATCCAATATACATTTACCTGTACATCTGATTTGAAAACCAAAGTACAAAGGTTTGATGCATGGTTTTATGGCATGATCGATTATTGACCCGGCGGAACTGCTCTCACTTGATCTTGAATGAATGTGACTTCCTTGTACCACAAAGAATTCACTGGCACATCATCTTCGTCCCACAAAGTCAAACAAGGTCTAAAAAAGATGTGAACCTAGTGTTACACTCGTGACGTTCTACCAACCCACTGCGAAGACATATTTTCTCAAGCTGAACACCACATCACCTGAATTGTTCAGACAAGCTGAATTTCCTCATGTTGCTTGGTCCATCTGGATTATTTAATTTGATCCACACCCATCAGCGGGTACCTCACATGCAAGATAGACGCCGACCTCTTGCATCAATAGTTCTGAAATGTTATTGCGCTCCATTAAAAAGAAAATTCAAATTCATCTCATTATTCATAAACTTTGAATTTACAAACACAAACCTTTTGACGCCTTTCCTCACAGGCCTGATAGGCTAGTTCTTTCCTCTCTATTAAAAACACCACATTACAAGTATTTTATGCTTCGTAAGATCATGTAAATTCAAATATACTTGGAAATATTACCTCTCCTGATCCACCAACAAATTTTCATTATATTCCTGGTCTTGCTGGGCACGTATTGCTTGCCATTCGTGAAGAGCCTTTAAAAAGATCAAAATTGGCATTTCTCACAAGTCACCATCAAATAGTACACAATACACATTGATTAAATACTTAAAATAATAGATTCTATAATGTCAAAATTTGTTACCCGATGTGCAACCACACTTTGAGCTTGGGTACTCTCAGCCAAAGGGGCAGTCTCATCTTGTACGGGAGCAATTGAGAGTGGCAGGAATGAATCCATGGATATGGCAGAAGGATGTGGATGCCACCTGGTAGTACGCAGAGGATGTGGATGCCACCTGGTAGTACACAGAAAATCCAAATGATTTCTCCTTCAACTAAACACTTGGTGGAAACAAAATACATTAGAAAATATCCACAAGTAGAAAAAAACACATCAGTACAAAAACTGTTCGCCTAGGGAATGTAACTGCTCAGACGTCACACAGTATAAATAAAAACATCTTAATACATATTAGAAAAAGACAAAAAATCTCTTTAAATGTGCCCCTCATCACTACAAAGTGCATAGAGAACTTAGATGTGCAATCATTTTAATATGGACCTGATCGGAAACCACATTTTCCTTAGCCACCTCGTACAGCGCTCTCACTCACTCGCTGGAGCGGCAGAGAGTGATGGGAATGGATTCTGAGACATGGCTGAGGGTGGTGAAGTTTCCTGAGGTCAGAGAGGGTAACTTCAGTTACAGGCAGACATTACAGTTAACACATTTGGCACTTCGCTCCACCTAACTCCTTACTTATAACTGTCAAGGTAAAAATCACAAACGGCCTATTTACAAGAACCTCAAATCATAAGGTTAACGATAGGGCAATGGCACCGAATTTTTCGGCCATCGAAAATTTTCGGTGCCGAGAAATGGCCCAAAGCACATTTTCGTTTCGGCCGAAATACTTCATCACCGAACAACACGGCCGCAAACAGAAATTTGTGACCTGACCGCAAACAAAAGCGCGGCCAGCCCACCTTGTCGGATAAGCGCCAATATGTTTGCGGTGTGGACGTTTTTCATGTTTCTGAGAAAGACCACTTATAACGATTTTTCAAAAATTGCATGCCTTGATTTTAATGGGTTAGTACACAAGTCATAGCCATAATGCAATGGCACTAGGGTGGTGTGGACATTTTCACACCGAGTGATACACGCGGTAATAACCGAGTATAAACTTTGAAACTATGGTCAACCGCCATCTTTCTCGTAACTCCTCTCACACCGGGGACAGCGTCTGGCAAGCGGCTATTCTCCACTCGACACGCGTCTTCTCTTTCCATAAGTTCTACCTATTTAATATATAATATAATGTAAATATAATAATACTGCCAAAAGCTCTGTGCGCCTCCCGGATGGCCGTAGCGCGGGGAGCTCCCGTAGGGATTGGGCTTCACAGGGTTTGTTTACGGCGTTGCTATGGTTCCCAGTTCCTTGCGTGTTCGCAACGCAATATTAGGTTAGCCTATCTATTAGGTGTGTGTGTGTGTGTGTGTGTGTGTGTGTGTGTGTGTTGTGTGTGTGCTGTGTGTGTGTGTGTGTGTGTGTGTACACACACACACACCTAATAGGCTACTAATATAGGCCTATAATATATATTTATAAAACAATAAAACAAGCAACCCTAAATGGTACTAATAATTGGCACAATAATTTCTTTCGGTGTTTTCCGGTTTCGGCCCTGGTTTCCTCATTTTCGGTTTTCGGTTTCGGCCAAGAATTTTCATTTCGGTGCATCCCTAGTTACGATGGTGAAACTAACTTCAGCACTGTAGTAGGATATAAATCCCTGTGTATATAATTCCATACCTGCAAGACAGTTGCTCGTGGCACGATGTAAAGTCTGCTTTTGCCAACAGCTGTTTTTAGTTCCCTCACGGAACTAACATTCAATATATTGATTTTACGTCCTTTGCCTGTTCTTGCTAATTCAAACCCAACCAAATTTAAGCTTATGTGAGGGTAGCTGTGACAAACAAAGCTGTTTAATTCCGCTAGACTCCAGTTCAACCCAATCTTCGAGTTTGTGCGGCCGTCTGCTGAATCTTGCACAGGTTTTCCTAAAAATGGAAATGTAAAACATCAGTATATTATGTTTCTAGTGGCAAAGTAACACAGCCATTATTTTCTAATACTATACACAAGATATTTCAGGAATCCTAGCAAACTGTCCTTGGAGATCTCGCCCAGACTTCTACAATGTTCGAGAAGATGTGATTTTGATGGAAAAATCTACATGTTGTTACGTTTTGTATTTCCCTATGTATGAACTTGTTACTGTTTTTCCTATGCAAGTCTTTCCTGCCTGCTCAGTTTGCAGAGGGTCAACTATAGTGGTGACTTTTGACGTTCCGAGTGATAACCTTCTGTTTTCTGCCCATTCCCCTCCTGTTGAGGCAAGTAACTGTTCTCGTACATAACCCTGAGGTGACCCTTTGATATGTCCTGTCCCTCTGTCCCCTGGGCAGCCGAAGTGATAAAGGGGTCACATGGCAAGGCCGCAAATCTGTATTTATGACATCAGTTAGAACTTCAATCAAAAGATTACCATCTGGTAAAACAAAGACTTTTGGTAGATTGAGGGGCGGCTCCCCTACGAACCACAAAACAG
>OLKM01001944.1:0-30000 GCA_900291075.1 Melanogrammus aeglefinus
GGCCGCATCGCGTTTTATCAAGCAGCCTTTTCACTCATTGACCCCCCCATTCCTCCGGGTTTCCAACCAGCAACCCTCACACCCCAACACCTTCGAGTTCTACACCAACAGTGTAGAACTCGAATCAACGCCCTTCTCTTCTCTCCTCTCCCCTCCCTCCAACCTCCTCTCCTCCCCCTCCTCTCTCCTCTTCCTTCCTCCTCTCTCCTCCCTCTCCTCCTCCTCCTCTCCTCTTCCTCTCCTCTCCCTCCTCTCCTCCTCCTCCTCTCCTCTTCTCCTCTCCCCCTCTCCTCTCCCTCCTCTCCTCCTCTCCTCTTCCTACTCCTCTCCTCCTCTCCTCCTCCTCTCCTCTTCCTCCAACTCCTCCTCCACCTCCTCCTCCTCCTCTTCCTCCTCCTCCTGCTCCTCCTCCCTCATCTCCTCTTCCTCCTCCTCCTCCTCCTCCTCCTCCTCTTCCTCCTCCTCCTCTCCCTCCTCTCCCTCCTCCTCTCTCCCCTGCAGCCCTGTCCGGAGGCCTACAAGGTCAGAGCACCTCCTCTCTGAGCTCAGAGATCAAGTCTGAGGATGAAGGAGACGAGAACCTCCTGCAGGACCACAAGGAGCCCAAAAAGGAGGACCTGGACATCAAGGACCTCAAATCAGTCGATAGGTGAACATCGTACACCCCACACACAACGCAGAAGCTTGTTTCCGGCAAAACCTTCAGACTGGCTGGACAGATCCCACATAGCTCTGCTCTAAGAGGACTTCCTTGTTCCAAACTTCAAAGCCTCCCCGATTGGATGCCCTATCCCCCACCCCCATAAGTGGATGTTGGATTCATAATCCTAATCAGTACCTAAGGTATCTGAACCTAACCCAATCGGTGTGCGCATCCCATTTCCTGTCCCTTGATGAGCAAGTGGGAAGATAGAGCTGAAAATGGACGACATGAAATCCTTATGATAAAAAGGTTCTGATCAGAGTTCTGCTCGGTCTGTCTGTACCAGCATGCTTCCATGTATTCATTGGAACCATGTTCAGAGAGATCTTTTCTTCCGGACACAGGGGTCTAAGCTCACATCTTCTCCCCAGGGTCTTGAGCCTGGCTTTAGCTGTCTCACATGCGAGAGGAGAACCCCCACACCCCTACCCCCGCATCCAAGATAGCATCGCAATACACCAACCTTTCAGACCTGACCAGAGTGGCCCACAGGGCCAGGAGTTTATCGAGTGGGAGTGGATAAGCCCTGATGTCATTTGCACCTTTATACAACAAGTAGAGAGAACTATATTGATTGTCCTGTCAAAGTAAACATTGGAAACAAACTCTGTTTTTCACTTGAAGGGTGGTAACAATCAGAAACATTTGGATCCCAACCCCAAAGATCTATACATCTCAGTGGTGGAGATAATGACGTTGTTGATGATGTTGGTGATGATGTTTGTAATGATAATTATGATTATAGCGATAATTAGAACGATCATAACGATTATAAGCCAAAGTGCGATTTGCCTCGTTGTGCCATGAAAGTGTAGTTGATTTGGCACACAACCATCAAGTTACTCACACGGGGCGTGCTGTAGCAGATGACAGCGGGCCATCAAGTGTGTTGAAGATATCTTTAATCACCGGCCTCGACTCTGAAGAGCTGTCTGTACATCTAGCTCGTCTACTTCTGTCTGAGAGTAATAACCTAAAACCCACAGAAAAACCAACTTGATTTTTAACCCTGTTTCCTCCTCCTCCTTCTCCTCTTCACTGCTTCCTCTTCATATCCCATCTTCTGGTTCTCCCCCTCACCTCCCTGTGACTCCACCGGTCCTCTTGACTCCACAACTTCTCCTCTTCCCTCCTCTTTCTCCTCCTCTTCTCTCCTCCTTCTCATCTCTCCTCCTCCTGTACTCTCTTCCATCTCCTCCTCTTCCCTCCTCTTCCCCCTCCTCTTCTCTCCTCCTTCCCATCTCTCCTCCTCCTGTACTCTCTTCCATCTCCTCATCTTCCCTCCTCTTCCTCCTCCCTTGTTTTCCTCATTGGTCACCATAGCAACGCCGATGACGAGGACCTCTCCCCGGAGCAGAAGATGGAGCGGGAGAAGGAGCGGAGGATGGCCAACAACGCCCGCGAGCGTCTGCGCGTGCGTGACATCAACGAGGCCTTCAAGGAGCTGGGTCGGATGGTGCAGCTGCACCTGAAGAGTGACAAGCCCCAGACCAAGCTCCTGATCCTGCACCAGGCGGTGGCCGTGATACTGAGCCTGGAGCAGCAAGTCAGAGGTGAGCACCGCTACCTGAAGAGCTAGCTAGACTTACTGCCAGCCCCAGGCCATGATACTGAGCCTATACCAGAGAGTTAGAAGTTAGCATCGCTACCTGAGCTAACTAGACAATACTGTATATTATACTGAGCCTATAGCAGAGTTAGAGGTAAGCATCAGAGGTTGGAGGTTTATCATTATTTTGAGACCCTGTACCCCTTTTTCCTTGCACTTTGCAACCTGCATGTTGTATTACTCTTGTCCCCATACCAGTTTATGCTGGTGTTTCTTTATGTTGAGCAGGTTGCAGTACTACCTGGCAATAATAGGTAACGTTCTTTCCTCTATGTGCAGCAGATTGCAGTATCTCTTCCCCCAATAGGTGGCGGTGTTTCCTCTATGTGCGGCAGAGTTCAGTGCTCTGACCGCCAGACTCGGAACAGTTTCAATTCGCAGCAGGGTGCAGTTCTCCTTGTCCCCCAGTGGGGGGCGGTGCTTCTTAACTTCGTAACTTCAGCCGTCCCCTCCTCTTCCAGAGCGTAACCTGAACCCCAAGGCGGCCTGCCTGAAGCGGCGAGAGGAGGAGAAGGTATCCGTGCCGACGGACGGAACACCCCTGTCGCTGGCAGCCGCCCACCACGCGGCGGTGGCCATGGGCGACGGCTCCAACGCCATGGGACAAATGTAAAATTTAAAGCAATCATCTGCTCTGATTGGTCAGAAAGCTTTACTTACAAACGAATCTGCTGATGTGCAATCAGGCCAATTACCGGTAGATCGCTGTCAGCCCCCCTGGTCACCTGGCCTCCCGAATTAATCCGACTCGCTCTCATTTATTCTAATCCAATCTCATTGAATGTTAATTTATCCATTCCGATTCCCATTGCTCCCATTGTTTCCCATTTAATCTTATTTGATCGAATCCAATCCTGTTTAATATAATCCAATCAATACTTTGATATCTATAATCTAGATTAATGGAAATGTATTATTTTTAGGTAATTTAATGTAATTCAATCAATAGGTAGGCTACCCTCATAATCTCATCTAGATTAATAAAAAAAATGGAATGGAATCCAATCAATTTATACTCAATCTATTATGATTTGATTAAATGTAGGCCTACTCTATACAATCAATGTCTGTTTCATTATAATTTGGTCTAAAATAATTCACAATGAAGCCTACAAAGATATATACATAGATTTAAAGATTAACATTTCTTTAATATTT
Organism: Melanogrammus aeglefinus; assembly: GCA_900291075.1. Lineage (NCBI taxonomy): Eukaryota > Metazoa > Chordata > Actinopteri > Gadiformes > Gadidae > Melanogrammus > Melanogrammus aeglefinus. The sequence goes on from OLKM01001944.1 coordinate 3,471, forward strand.
AGACATGACAAAGAGTTAATATGATTGTATGTTTGGATTAGTTTTAATATTTCTAAAACGATCCAGGTTCTCTTTTATTCAGATTGGGAGGACATTTTGGGCAGGTGTGTGTGTGTGTGTGTGTGTGTGTGTGTGTGTGTGTGTGTGTGTGTGTGTGTGTGTGTGTGTGTGTGTGTGTGTGTGTGTGTGTGTGTGTGTGTGTGTGTGTGTGTGTGTGTGTGGAGTGTTTGACAAGTAGACATGTAGACAAGAAGTATTGAGAGAGCATATCTTACCTCTTTATCCTTATATCGCTCTTTCTCTCTCTCTCTCTCTCTCTCTCTCTCTCTCTCTCTCTCTCTCTCTCTCTCTCTCTCTCTCTCTCTCTCTCTCTCTCTCTCTCTCTCTCTCTCTCTCTCTCTCTCTCTCTCTCTCTCTCTCCAGGTCCAAGCTGCCAGAGTTCATCAAGATGATGAGTGACCATTTCCTCTGACGGCCTTCCCATGACCTGGCACTCGATCGAAACCATTGACCAACCATTGACTCCTCGGCCTGGCCCCACCCCCTGCTCTGTCTTCTCCAATCACGTTTCTCCTCCTACTTCTTTTATTCTTCTCCAGACTGCGGCTGTGGTTCATCACACCTCTGGGGGAACCAATCAGGAAGCTTATTACAGGAGAGGGATGAAAAAAGGAAAACTGTTACAAAATGACAGCCGGAAAACGACAGTTTGTGGGAGTTTTGACATGAAAATACATAAATCATGGTAAAGAGAACCCTACAACTCTTTTTTTCAGCATTCCTTCTTTTAAGGAACAGTAACCGTTCTCTATCTATATATTAAAAAAAAAAAAAAGGAAAGAGGTTCAAGAGTTGAGCGTGGTCTGCTGATGACAGAACAAGACATATCATGAGACAAACATACGCAGAGTCAGTGCGTCACTCCTGGAAGAGGCCAGGAGCCATCCACTCAGAGAGAGGAGGAGAGGAGGTGGTGTGGAGGATGGAGGTGAAGGAGGGAGGAGGAAGGAGAGGAGAGGCGAGGGGAGTAGGAGCAGGGATTTCCATCTACATTACATCTCTAAACAACCACCAAGATGCAAAACCAATCGGTGTGTGAGTCCTCTGCCCCGGCGTTGTGTTTTATGAAACACAGAGTGTACGGCAGCGAGCCAGAAGACATCCGCGGACCTGCTAGACAGCTATTATTTTGACAACGATTGCATTTCACAGATATTGGTCGGGGAAGTCTTGATCATACATTCCCGTTTGAACGGTGTACTTAAGGAAATATATTCGATATTTCACTGTTTTCTGTTGTTCTTTTGGTCTGGTCAGGGTAGACTGCTTGGAGAGACCAGAGAGACAGCACTGTTCCCTGAGACCCGCCTCTTATAGAGGACAGGAACACTTATCAGCCAATCAACCAATCAGCCAATGTAATAATCAAGAGGAGACTCTCCTAGGAACCTCTCTAAAGAGTCCATGCATCACTGAGACGCTCTCTTCAACGTAAACACCAGTTCGTAGCATCCAGATGCGATAAAGCAAGATGTACTTTATTAATCCCAGACGGTTCCTCCCATCCATAAGGCAGTGACAAAAAACACTACGCTCCAATCCGTCCAGTCCAACGTGGCGACAGAACAGTCCTCCTATATTTGGACCGGAAGCCACATGTCCCAGGAGTCCGGTTCTGGTCTGTTGAATGCCAGAGAGGGATTGGCTGGTTGATGAATGTGGGCGTTCCCCATGAAGAGGAGCGGTTGGGTTGTCCATGTGTCGGTCACCATCCTCGTGTCTCAATGCCGGTCTGGAAGAGCAACATGCTGACCACTCCTGTTCCTTCCTACATCTCCTGTCTGTTCCTGATACGTCCTGCTTTGACCTCCTTTTCCCTGGTTTGGTTACGGTAGTCCTTGGGTTGTCTGGCTGTCCCTGGTCTTTACCGGTCAGTACCGGTCATAACTGATAATTAATGGTCATTAATGTTGATTACTGGTGACTACTGGTCCTCCCCGGTGCCTCTTGGTGGTTGGGAGTAGAACACCTGAAGAACGTTATCAGTTGACAACACAGCATCCCAAGCAGACCTCAAGCTCTTCCTGGGTCTGATCTGTGAGACTGTTCTTCCTCTGGCCCCGCCTCTCTCTCTCTCTCTCTCTCGCTCAGTCTCTCTCTCTCTCTCTCTCTCTCTCTCTCTCTCTCTCTCTCTCTCTCTCTCTCTCTCTCTCTCTCTCTCTCTCTCTCTCTCGCTCTCCTCTCTCTCTCTCTCTCTCTCTCTCTCTCTCTCTCTCTCTCTCTCTCTCTCTCTCTCTCTCTCTCTCCAGAGAGAGTCAGTCAGTCAGTCAGCCAGTCTAATCATTGACTGACCCATTCCAGTACTACCAGCTGGCCAGGCTAGCCCTGTGAGTTACAGCCAACCCATTAGCCCGAGCCTAGCCTTATGACCCTATACTTTACTAGGCGCTCCATATTTCCTAGAGAACTAGCTTCGGCTTCCCCCTGGAGATGCAATCTGAACATTCACACTCGTACCGATGTGCCTTTCTAGAGTTCATATCATTGATACAGCAGAGAAGGACGTTTGGAGACCTGTTCTTCGTGGTTCGGTTCTATGCAGTCAGGTTTTTTACCAGACCTGGGAATTAAAAAAAAAATGATAAAAAAAAAAGTATTTTTTTGGATAAAAAAGAAGAAAACAAACATAAACTGTAATTAATGTACTCTATGCTTGTATGTAATTAGACCATGTGTTCTGGCTCCCAGCCAATCGGACAGATGCTTTGGTGAAGCCCCTCCCCCCGCTGTCATGCGTCCTACTTTAACGCCAATCCAACGCAACCAATCACAGCCCTTTACCCACTATCTCCTCCATGTTAAGTTGCCGTTTCCATGGTGATCGAAGCGATAGTTCTTGTATTATAGCTTATCAGCTTTCTATCAATATTTGATCGGCTTGTCCGTGAGCCAATGTAGTCTTGAGTACAAAACGTGTAGTTGTTTATTGTAAAACAGACTTTTTGTCGGTTTAGCTCTTTTTTAAAGAAAAAAAAAAGTCTCTTATTGCTTTTTGTCCGTTCCGATTTCTCTGTCAGAAATAGAATTGAAAAATAAAAAAATGAAATGGATCAAGGCTTGCTAGGTCATGCTTAAAAACCTTCTCGGTCGACAGGAAGACGTGGAAACTGGAAAATAATCTATTGAAAATTGAAAATCCATCTATATAAATGTACAAAAATATATACGCTATATAAGGAGGGAGCCATTTTGTTGGTGAAGGATGTTTTCCAAGACTGAAATGGTGGCAAAGTTGGGAGAGGCCCCTCATTGGCCCCTTGCTGGTCAAACTTTCTAACAGACGTTTCCCATGACTGTGTTCCTGGATGTTGGCCCTGACAAAACTCTGAGACTGGTATGGCAGCCTGCAAGGGACAAACTGGGAACAGCGCCACTCTGCTCCTATCACGGCTCAGCGTGCCACTCACAGGACAACATGGACATTTGTAAATTGTATGCAACAAATGGCAATCTTACCATTATTTTGAAATTGTGTATGTAAAAGTTATATTTTTACATGTAGACTGTTGTTATTTTGTGTTTAGAAATATGTTGTATCAGTTTTTGTTAAAATATGAACCAGTAAACTCAGTGTGTGTATGAAAAATGTGTCACATTGAAAATGTAGTGAGGTCCAAATTCCCTGAATATTATTTTTTCTCTCAATATTATGTTCATATCTGGGGGGACATTTTTCACAGTTCCTCAGAAGCATTGGAAATCGAAATGGTATATAATATTCTGTTTATTATCCATAACCATAACATGACCATTTTAATAGTATTTTTTGTATGTAAATAGCCATAAAACACAGGTCTTTGTGTTCATTTCGGGGGGGGGGCTGATGATGTTGATGATGATGATGATGATGATGATGATGATGATGATGATGATGATGATGATGATGATGATGCGATGATGATGATGATGGCGATGACGATGACGATGACGATGATGATGACAAAGGTGTTCAACGTATTTTTTCCTCCTTTTTTTTCTTATTATTTTTGTTAAGACTTTGTCTGATCGTAATAATCGGGTGCACATTTGGTCGAGCTCGGTAGCACAGTGTTAAGTCCCCCATGTGTAAGTCTACCATTTGACTAGGCTAAACCTTCGCCTACTAGAGAAGTAGGAACGCAAGATACAGCTTTGGCACCTGAGGCGAGAATAATATGTAAATGTTTTGTAAAGATCAGTTGTAAGCATTACATAGTTCTATATAAAAAAGAGCAATCCCTCTACAAACAATCTTTTTAGCTATTTCCCCCAAAAATATCGGATTATGTGCAAGGCAGATTCAGTCAATGTCGTTTTTTGTGGTCACTGTTAAAATTGAGCTTTTTAGAATTGGATTGGACCTAGGAGGGCATCAGTCACCGTCTTTATGAATTTTTCGGATGAATTTATTTTCACAAGGCTTTATTTGAAATCTTTTCTCTGTTTGATGTAATCGAGCAACAAGAGATGTTTTCCAGAGTAATACTGTTTTCTATATTATACTCCTGTTGTTTCCACTGCAACACGTCCACCTGTCCTTATTTCCGTGCTGGTTGTACAAACATCTCGTCGCCTAAGCCTCGTTCTTCACATGAAGAACTCTCTGCCGGTATCAGCGGCCTGGACAATCAGCAGCCCAACCAATCTGAAGCTTGCTAATCATATAATAATAATGTTAGAAAATACATTTACCACAGCCTGTACCGCATGGTACAACTAATCATGTTATAATAATACAAGAAGATACATTTACCACATGGTATAGCCCTACACATAGAGAGACAAACACACAGACAATCATTGGAGCCTATTCTTATTTTATTAAATCGTCCTATGCTTTGAAATAATATAATTATTAATATTAGCCTCTACTGCCAGAACAAAAACCTGCCAATATTTTGAATATTGAATAGTTGATACATTTGAGTACATCAGCATTACATAACCCATGACATCGTTCTAACCTGGTAGTTAATCCTGCCACCTAACTCACCAACAGTTAAAACATAATAACGTTAAGGTCTTCTTTAGACATGTGCAAACAACCACCCTCATATAACTCTATTCAACCCACACTGGGGACTGAAATCAGCCAAATCAAGTCTTCTGTTAGTGGCCCTCCATAATAAACATGCCTTGATCGCCTATCTGTTGAGTATGACTAGTGGTAGACTAAGGAAAAGGTAGATATCCTGAGGTCAAAGATCACAGAGTACATTCCACTGTTCCTCCGTGAATCCACCGTAAAGCATCCCATCTGGAGTTGGCTCAAAGCTGCTCTCTGGAAACAGAATCAGATCAGAATTCAGAGAAAAACATGAGCTCACCCATGGACCAAGCTTAAAGCCCTTCACCTGCAGAATACGGGAAATCAGAGGCTCATGAAACATCAGCCTGGATGAGGTCTGTATGGACGGCAAGCCAAGCCATCACACAGAAGACCCATGTTAGGGCTATTATCATTATTAGCAAATATTATTTGAAACCACTTCTGGTATGTCATGGTGAGATTATATGAACGGCGTTCTTTCACGTTCTTCTCTGCCTTAGGGTTAAGCTATGGTGAAGAGAGCATGAGGCAGGCTTGACAGAATGTTTTCTGCACCAGTGCCTGGTTGAAGTCTCCTATTGTCTCATGCTCTTAACTGAAAAGTAAAAGAAATCCCCCAGAGTATAATTAACAACTAACTCACCTATGACATATATTGTGCAAATATTGGGGAAACTTTTTCACAATTGGAAGCTTAAGAGCGATGGATGGAACATATCATGTAAAATACATCAGCCATTTTTGGAACCATTCAAAAATTCATGAAAGAGAAAAAAATCGTTTTTGGACTTAATTTGATGAAGTTTGTGTTACGTTGCTGTACTGCAGAGCAGGCTGAGAGGGCTGAGAGGGCCGAGTGTGCGGTTGTCACCACTCCTTCATGACCGTAGAAGAAGACTAGGTCCCTTTTTATCTCAACTCTTATGAGAGTGACACAACTATACTAATGCTTCCTTTTTCTTAATTATGTCACTATTTTTCTTTACGCTTTGTTTCCTTTTAGTGTTGCTGTTTTTTTCTATATAATTAGAATTATTGTCATTATGGTTGTTGTTGTTGATGTTGTTCTAAAATGGAACTGTTTGGGAACAGGTTTGCTAAGGGCTAGCCCTTGATAAAATGCTGTGAGTAAGCCGGCCCTAGTGTGGTAAGGGTCAGCCCTTACCACAAGGGTTAGGGGTTGACAAAGGTTAGTATGCTAAGGGTTAGTCATGGTAAGCGCTAAGGGTTAGCTCTCGCTAGTGCTAAGGGTTAGGCCTTGCTAATGCTCGGGGTAAGCCATGGCAAGCGTGCTTAGGCATAGCCCCGGCTAGCATGCTAATTGCTAGCGCTCCCTAGTGCTAAGGGTTAGCCCTTGTTAGTTTCTGTAGTCAACTGTCATCCTGTAGTGAACCAACATGCCCATCACCGTTCTGTAGCAATAAATGTGCCATTTTGTAACCTAGCGCTGTTATTGGCTCCTGCTTTGTTGTCCTTTATTTTAATTACTAGCATTATTCTTATTTATTCAAACAAGGTTGAGATATGATGACCCTGGCACATGTGTCTAGCCCAAAATGCCTGCTACTGATAATGCACACATTATCCAGTTTTGTACTTTAATAGTGAACAAAATGCAATCATATACTTTGATAATACACAAATTATCCAGTCTTGTACTTTAATGATGAACAAATGATCCAGTCATGTAGTAATGAAGACATTATGCCATCTTATTCTTTAACAACAAACACAACATCCTAACACTGTTCTTTAGTAATGGATCATAATAGAGGACAAACGCTTGGCTTCCTTGGTGCCTTCGCTGCAGTTTAATCTTGACTTCCCAGTCATGCTCCAACAAGCCCCGTTTCTTCATTCTAAGCACATAATTGTGCACAGTCGTAACAAATCAATAAGGTGTAGAGAAAGGAAGAGGAGTGGTTTTAACGCAGGTAAAACGGTACAAAAAGAAGTTTATGGATGTGAACCATCAAAGCACCGCTCCACTGTAGCTGTGCTTGGGGAGAGCGCCCAGAGTAGGCTAGAGGGCTTGATGCCTTACTTAATACTTACGCCGTGGAGTTAATCCCGGCATTCGTTGCGCCGCAGGCCTCCAGAGGACTCAGAGGAAGCGATCCACTGTAGCGTGAGCAGACAGGAACATGTCATGAGTCAGGGCGATAATGACCTGCTGTTTTGGTGTGTTGCACTACGTCGTGCACATCGGTGGGAAAGCCCGGGGAGCCCAGGTGAATCGGGGTGAGGATCCTGGGCAGGAGTGACATAGGGCTGCCTGCTCCCGTCCTGATGGAACACGAAGAACAAACCGCTGATCCTTCTGATCCGGCCGGAACCGTATGACGTGGACCATTAGGAATTACATTGAGTAATAACTTGTCTACAGTGACTGTCTGATCTCAACAGGGAGTGTGACCCCTAACCCTGCAGTGTTAGTGCCTTGCTCTCCCAGAGTGGAGAACAGGGCCTGTTAGTAATAGAACGGCAAAGGCCCCCAATGGGCAGATAGGAAATCATTACATTACATTTTGTGCTGAGATTAATTGATTATAGCAGATTAGTTCAGTTAATCTTTCTCTGTGTGAAATCGATATTAAACTGGAGTTGAGGAAGTGGTTATTTTATTTCAGAGATATCCTTCCCTGTTTTGTTTCATGTTCTTGGTTGTTTGACTAACTTTGACCGAAACCCTCTGGTTTGTGTTTTGCATGAGGGGGCGTACAGGAATGTGGGGGGAGGTTAAGTGGTCAAACAAGGAGTAACAGGACATATAGACACTGGATTACGGATTCTACAGATTCCTCTGAGTCATCGCGCTGCTCTCAGAGAAACAAGTCACTCTGATGTCACTCATAATCCATCAACATTATGAAATTCATTATCTTTATTTAGATTTATCTTAATTTAATGCTTATTGTTGTCAAGGTCCAGAGAATCATGTCCCCACATTCTGTGCTCATGTTATAGATGTTCGGTTCGGCTTAGTTCAGGAGGTTGGCTGGTAACCGGAAGGTTGCTAGCTCGATCCCCGGCTCCTCTTAGCGTGGAGGTGTCCCTGAGCAAGACACATCCCCCTTACCCTTACTTACCTTACTTCTTCAGACGAGCTGGCTATCGCCTTGCGTGGTTGACTCCGTCGGTGTGTGAATGTGTGCATTAACGTCGCCTTGGATAAAAGCATGTTGTGTATTAACGGGTGAAGGCTGTGATCTGGATCACATGTGGATTGGGTCCTGCTTCACTGCTTCACTGTCTAACTAGAAGGTGTTTAATGTGTGACCAGTGGTTCACTGCTCCAGTGTGCTGGTACATTCTAACTAGAAGGTGTTTTATGTGTGACTAAGGGCCAGTGGTTCACTGCTCTGGTGTGCTGATGCAGTCTAACTAAATGTATTTTATGTGTGTATAGGAGAAGATGTTGCTTGCAGCAAAACATGAATCCAAGAAGAACGTGAACCTGCTTGGTTGTCAGGGTTCTCATCTGGTTTTAAACCATTGGTTATTTTTATCTTGAGGCAAACAAAAAGTGTTTCTCAAAATTTGTATAGCCCTACATATAATAACATAGTATAATTGTGTTCATGACATGTGCTAATTAATTACTAACAGATTCATTGTAATTATAATAATATAATAATTAATTACAACATAATTGTGAACCAAATAATAAAGTCTAGTTTGTTGGACCCTAGTCATTTGCTCTCAAAACACACCGATTAGGCTGAAGCCTTTTTCGACCAATCAGATGACAGGAGCAGCTGAGTGAGGAGCTGTGATTGGCAACAGGTGGAGACGTTCCCAAAGAACAAAAAAAAAAAGGGTAATTAGTGAAGCCCTGTGGCGCGGCAGTCCTGCTGTCACTGTGGATCGTTAGTGTCGCCGTGGCTGTCAGGTTAATCATAGAGGTCAAAGGTTGGCCACTCCCAGCCCACATCAGGTTCATGAAGAAATGTGTCGCCTCGACCATCCCCGCACGCTGAGCATGCTCATAAGTGTGCATGGCATTCGTGAGTCATGAAAAGATGGCTTAATGATGGGGATTAAAGAGGATAACAGGATTATAATGACGTATTCTGACTTCACTACCTGGTGACAGATATGCGGACGTTTATGACCCTATTATGAGCTCGAAGTATGAACCTGCCTGTGCTCTATAAGACCCGTCCTGATGTCATATTCTCATGTAGAAAACTTTAACTTATTTTATTGAACCATGCCTTAAGAAATCAATTATTTTCATTGTATTATTATTGGTACTAGGATAGCCAGACTGACAGTAGCAAACGTGAACATACGCTAAGAAGGTTTTATTTAAGTGTAAATAAAGATCTTTCTATGAGTCTTGTTGATGTGGAAAAGAGTTCAACCTGTCTGCTATCAGGATGAGAAGGATTGACGGTTTGATGCTCCATGGAGAACATGTTGGGATCGCCACACACTGCTCCTTCCAGGGAAGATGCCTAAGCATCCTGACGTGTTCAAGGCCTCCGAAGTTAAGTGGCTCTGGTGATGACGCCATGTGATGTCGTCACCCGGCCAAAGGTGGGGAGGCCGGCAGTAGGGAGGAAGGTATCGCAGGTATGTACCATATATCACCACGGGTAGGTAGGGTCAATAGCTAGGAAGTATGAAGGTGGATGTGCCCTAGGGCGCTCCAGTGGTTTGAAAACCCTAGCATGATTAGCTTACGGCTACTGAAAGAGTTAGCTCTTCCCTCAACCAATCGTAAACCACTTAAGGTCAACGGCCGCAGGGGCCATGAGCCTTAACTCTACAAACCCCCGCAGAGCCTACCCATACGCTTGGGAGAGCTGTTGAACTCCTCTTGTAAAGACAGTCTTTGGGTGGAGCTCACAGAGATAAGCAGTGTTGTCCACATTCCAGGGTTCTGGCCGCCCTCAACACATTGTGACATTCTCCTCTCTGTGTTTGTGTGACTGACATTTTTGTGCATTTAGTCTTTGTCCTCTGTTCACACCTGACTGTATTTTTTGTATTTCTATTTTTACTGATATAAAATTTTCTATTATTTTTGTTCATCTTCATTATTAAATGAAGATTTTTTTGTTTTTCTAATTTTACTGATATAAAAATTTCTATTATTTTTGTTCATCTTTATTACTTATTTTATTAGTCATTCTTGAACAGAGCAACTGTGACTACTAGCTTTCCCCCAACATGAACAAATAGTGAATCAGAACAAATTGCCCTGCTGCGTCCAGACTGCTCTGCCTATTATCTACCGTAGATCCAGAACAACCGCCCTCCGTCCCGTCACTCATCTGCCCCTTCCCTTTAATCCTCTGTCCTAGCCAGCAGCCTAGCTCGTAGCCTAGCCACCAGGGCTGATATTATGATTATGCAGTTCCACACCCATGTGGAACTGCATAATCGTGTGTGTGTGTGTGTGTGTGTGTGTGTGTGTGTGTGTGTGTGTGTGCGTGTGCGTGTGCGTGTGCGTGTGTGTGTGTGTGTGTGTGTGTGTGTGTGTGTGTGTGTGTGTGTGTGTGTGTGTGTGTGTGTGTGTGTGTGTGTGTGTGTGTGTGTGTGTGTGTGTGTGTGTGTGTGCACTTTACAGTGTAATCAGTTTTGTAGGTGTGTTCTCTTGTTCTACCTGAAAGGAATGTGAGGTGTGGCATCACACTTACACAATACTAACCTCTCACTCCATCTCTCTCCCTCTTTCTCTTATCCATATATCTATCCATCTTTATTTTTATCTAGTTACGGATAGGCTACTTAGAGAAAAGGCCCTTACACTGCCATGATTAGGGGTTATGTTCCCTGTGTTGCCAAGGTTAAGGGTTATATTCCAAGTATTCATCAGATGATAGACCAATGCGCTGATAGTTCACAGACCATTACTATAGAATGAAGATATAGTTCTGATTCAGTAGTTGAACAAAGTTCTTTTTTTGCGCCAACATAGGCAGTCTTTCACTTCCAGATTGCGGCCAATGCACCATATCTCGGTAAAGTGGTCAGGCGACTGTTTGTTTGGTCTCGGTTCAGCTGGTTTTGGAAATAACCACAGCGATGGCACACATCACTGGAATAGTTAAGAGGACCATTTTTGGAAACGGCGCAGAGATTTTGGGAATCTCTGCGCCGCTTCCCAAAATGGTCCTATTAATTGTTTACTATTCCAGTGATGTGTGCCATCTCTGTGGTTATAGCAACAACAAGTGGGTGTTTCTTGAAACTTCCGCAGCATGTGAAAGCCAAGGAATTTATTGATGTGACGTTTACATTTTTCCAATAGTTTTAACTTTACGCAATACTTTACGCAGCTCCTCGTCCTGGGTTAGTTAGGAGTGTCCACCCCGCCCTGTGTAGCAGGTGGTCCTCCCACTAGACAAACTCCACAGCACAGCCCTTTGATTCACAACCCAGGACGGCGCACCTGACACAGGTACGAGACTCATTATTCAACTTATACACATTTGAACTATGCGAGGGAGCTGATCGTGCTTAACAGAAAAACACCTAACTGGGTTCAACGAAGCCGGACGTTTTGCATTCAAGGTTTGCGTGTTTATTGTTCATATTTAGTTGTCGTGTTTTCCAGTGGTTATACACAGCTTTGGCTGGCGGTTGTATCGGTCATTACGCGTCGATATCGATGTTGACGCTCTCCATGTCTACTGATCCTTCACGGATGATTGACAGCGTGAATCCCCCTGTAGTGAGAGATGGGCTCCGTTTGTTGGAGCGACTGTGCGCAAATGTCACGACGGAAAAAGGTCAAATGGTGACCTTATGTCCCCACTGTAGGCTCCTGAACCGATACGAGTATGAGAGCGAACTCGCTGTGGCTCTCGGGTCATTTCAATCAGTTGGTTAAATTACAATACAATGACAGCAATATGGATATCACGCTGTTTGTGCTTTTTCGGATTAACCCTAAGTAGGCATACCCAAACCTAACCACTCTGCTCATGAACCAGTAGTCCACTGACCAGTAGAACCACTAGCCTATAGTATAACTAAAGTCTAGCAGTAAGCTAGATATTTAGGATATTGAAATGACAGTCATTGCCATCATGTATTCTGAGGGAATTAATATTGGCTATTTCCACCTGCTGGATGGCAGAGAAAAACACACAAGGAGGTGATGGGGGCTTCACTCTAGTATTATAAAGAACTGTAGTATACTATAATCTAGGCCACTAAACTATACACTACTAGGCTATATACACTAGGCCACTAAACTATACAATAGGCTACTATACTATACACTAAGCCACTATATTATACACTAGGCCACTATACTATACACTAGGCCACTATACTATACAATAGGCCACTATACTATACACTAGGCCACTATACTATACACTAGGCCACTATACTATACACTAGGCCACTATACTATAATCTAGGCCACTAAACTATACACTAGGCTACTATATTATACATTAGGCTACTATTTTATTTCTACTATTTTACTATTTTTTTCATCTATACCACTATACTATATACTAGGATACTATGTTATACAGTACAAGTACTGTGGTATACTTTACACACTATAGTGTTGTCGTATACACTGGAATGAGCAGTTAGTCATGCTGTTGTACTGTAATGTAACTATTGTGCTATACAGCTATACTGTAGTGTTTCTACGGCATAGACCTACTGAGAACACGAGTTATAAAGTTTATAGTGAGCAGCGTGGGTTGTGACCGTCAGGACTCAATGATTTACCAGGCTACAGGAATGTAGAAACCTTTGGTTATTTAAAAACCTCGCTCTGCCTCTGTCTCTCTGTCTCTCTTTGTCTTTGTCTCTCTTTTTCCCTGTCTCTGTCTATCTGTCTGTCTCTCATGAGTTACCGTCTGTATGTTTGATATGTGTTAACTCCTATGAGAGCCAGTCTGTTTGGTATGTGTTAACTCTCCTCTATGAGTTACTGTCTGTAGGTCCTATGACCACCGGCTAATCCTTATCAATGTGATAGGAGGTAGGAATTTCCTTTAACCTCAACAGACAGCTATTCCAATCCCAGGCCCTAAGGCATGCTGTTAAACTCATCTACATATTGTCTTGTTTCCTGAGACCTTTATTGGTGTTCTTGCTTTAAATGTCTGTTTTTTGTAATTTTCTTTGACATGTCAGTACTTTCTGTCTCTTATATGTTGAGCCTGCATGTGGATCTCGCGTATATACTGTCAATATTCCTTTGTGTGTGTGTGTGTGTGTGTGTGTGTGTGTGTGTGTGTGTGTGTGTGTGTGTGTGTGTGTGTGTGTGTGTGTGTGTGTGTGTGTGTGTGTGTGTGTGTGTGTGTGTGTGTGTGTGTGTGTGTGTGTGTGTGTGTGTGTTTACATGTGTGGGTTTGTCGTCCTTAATTTAATTGGATGCATTCTTTGCCTTGATACTGGGACAGAGAGTTCACCGACCAGGTCAACGACCAAACAAATAGTTATTTCACAACACACACACAAACACACACACGCATGCACACACACACACATGCACACACACACACCCACACACACACACACACACACACGCACACACACGCACACACACACAAACACTCGCACACACACACACACACACACACACACACACACACACACACACACACACACACACACACACACACACACACACACACACACACACACACACACACACACACACACACACACACACACACACACACACACATACACACACACATACACAGATACTTTCGCTTTTCTCTCTTTTTCTCTTCTTACATAATGTAACATCATATCATGTCATATTGTTAGTAGGTACTGTAGTTAACATGTGTATTTTACATGCTTTATTGTTATTACTTCGAATTTGTGAGGATGTTACATGTAACGGTTTACAAATCTATTCCTATTCAGATTTTAAAGCATAAAACCCAAAAGATTGTTTCTTGAACACTGAACTGAATACAAATTTACAAACCTATATTAAAGTTATGTGTGTGTTTGTATATAGAATAGAAGTATATAATATCTTTATTGTCATTGTAACAAGTACAACAAAATTAAGTGCACTCCTTGTTCAGTGCAAAAACATCACATTGAAGTAGAACTATAAAGTAAATTAATAAGAACTATAATCAACTAAGTACACTAAAAAAACACATAAGACACACCCACACAAACATTCACATTTATAAATGTGCCTACACAAATCTGATACACAACACAACTATGCTCTGGTAGCAACATTTAGTGAGGTTATGGCTGTCTGATAAAAACTGTTCTGTAGTCTGTTTGTTCTTGTTTTCATGGACCTGTATCTCCTGCCTGATGGCAGTAGTTCAAACAGTTTGTGACCGGGGTGTGATGAGTCCTGCAGGACGGATTTGGCCTTCTTAAGGCAGCGGGAGTTGTGCAGTTCGTCCAGAGAACCAGACACACAGACAGTAGGTCAATATGCTCTCTATTGAGCAGCGATAGAAGGACACCAGCAGTTCCTGGGGGATGTTGTTCCTCCTGAGAACTCTCAGGTAGTATAGTCTCTGCTGGGCCTTCTTCACTAGCCCAGTGGTGTTTGACGCCCCAGGTTAGGTCCTCCCTGATGTTCACTCCCAAGAAGCAGAATCCAGAGAGACCCTCTCCACACAGACCCCCGCCTATCATCAGCGGCTGGATGACCGTCTTCTTCCTCCTGTAATCCACAACGAGCTCCTTGGTCTTTGTTGTATCGAGGAGCAGGTTGTTAGCACTGCACCACCCCCACCAAACGCTCCACCTCGTCTCTGTAGGCGGTCTCGTCCCCCCTTGAGATGAGCCCCACTACTGTGGTGTCATCTGCGAATTTAACGACGGTGTTGCTGTGGTGGGCGGGAGTGCAGTCGTGGGTATAGAGGGTATAGAGCTGGGGGCTCACTCGGTGGAGGTGTGGGGGGCCCACTCTTACCCTCTGAGTGTGGTCCGTTAAAAAGTCCTTAATCCAAAAGGCAGGTTGAGTGTGGTATTCCAATGTCAGCCAGTTTGAGCACCAGTCTGTGGGGGAGGATTGTATGTATTGTGTGTGTGTGTGTGTGTGTGTGTGTGTGTGTGTGTGTGTGTGTGTGTGTGTGTGTGTGTGTGTGTGTGTGTGTGTGTGTGTGTGTGTGTGTGTGTGTGTGTGTGTGTGTGTGTGTGTGTGTGTGTGTGTGTGTGTGTGTGTGTGTGTGTGTGTGTGTGTGTGTGTGTGTGTGTGTGTGTGTGTGTGTGTGTGTGTGTGTGTGTGTGTCGACACTCGATACCTGCATTACTACAGCAGCTTTGCCAATCGCATGCACATGTGTATGTGCACCTTGTGCACAACACGCGCGCACGCTTATGGCCTGTCAACGCATGCAGAAACAACCGTTAGCAGAGGTGTGGTGCTTCTCAGCCCGCTGTTTTCCTTGGAGCAAACGGAGATTGGGATCAGGTTCATCTGTGGTTTAGACACTATAGCAGAAAGGATGCTGGCCGGCCAGACGCACCAGTGTTCTTACCAGGGAGGCCATTGGGACTGCAGACTCCCACTGTCCCCTCTCCCCGCCATCTCTTGTCCCTTCAGGCCACAAAGCCCAGCACATATCTAAGTCTATGAATAGGTTTAGTTCACATACTTCACTTTCACTCCGGTCCCTCTCTGAGAAACAGGCTAGCAGGAAGTATTTTGTTCGGCACGAACAGAATGCACATACAGCTCAGAGCACGCCGGAGTGGTGAACTTTTCAAGTTCCCTGGGTGTGGAACTTCCTCATGTTGTTCATATTTATGACAATATTCTCGCTGTGATTCCACACTTTCTATGTTTAGTTTAACATGTGTAGTACAAGGTTATTACAGGGAGAAATCAGTAATGGCAATCAGTAATGGCAAGATTGAAGCACACACGCACACACACACACACACACACACACACACACACACACACACACACACACACACACACACACACACACACACACACACACACACACACACACACACACACACACGCATGTGTGTGTGTGTGTGTGTGTGTGTGTGTGCGTACGTGTGTGTGTGCGTGCGTGTGTGTGTGTGTGTGTGTGTGTGTGTGTGTGTGTGTGTGTGTGTGTGTGTGTGTGTGTGTGTGCGTGCGTATGTGTGTGTGTGTCTGTGTGTGTGCGTGTGCGTGCGTGTGCGTGTGTGTACGTGTGTGTGTGTGTGTGTGTGTGTGTGTGTGTGTGTGTGTGTGTGTGCGTGCGTGCGTGCGTGTGTGTGTGTGTGTGTGTGTGTGTGTGTGTGTGGTGTGTGTGTGCTTGCCTGTGTGCTTGTGTGTGAGAGGTAGCTTTAGAAACAGAGTGAGTGTAGGCAGGAAGAGAGACTGCCAGCCTCTGTATCATATACTGCATGTGGCACAAGCCTAGAGGAGCTCTGGATGTCGCCTTCTGTCGCTCTATTTGGTATTCATGTCTTAATGCATCGCGTCTGTCATTAGTTGGGTGTCATTGTGTTTACATATTCCTCCTCCTCTGCTTCCGCTCCCCCAGTAAAAGCCGCTGTCTGCCGACGTTTCCTATAGGGTTCACGTCCCATCCTGCTAATGGGGGCTCTAATGATCCGTCCTAGTGGTTCAGAGCGAGCCGGGGTTCTTCTGTGAGCCGTGTGAGCGGCGTTCTCCGGGTTTCTGTACCCATAATGAGCGGGGCTCTGCATTATGCAGCGCCCGGCGTCCGCACCCTCCAATCTGGCATCTGGACAATCTGGCTGGGTTCCAACATGCGGGCCACTGATTGGCTAGAACCATTCCACTCTCGGGGGGGAGGGGGGGTTAATGGTAAAGTTCACTTTTTGTTTTGTTTACTTTAGCTTGGTAGTTTGGTCGGTCTGTCTTCCTAACTGTCTCTCTGCCTGACTGTCCGTCTGTCTGTCTGCCTGTGGTGGGTGAAACCCGGGCTCTAAACCGGAGGGACCTGCCAATCAATAGACGCCCTGAATCATAATATTTACACACACGCACACACGCCCACACACACACCACACACACACACACACACGCACACACACGCACACACACAACGCACGCACGCACGCACGCATGCACACACGCACACACGCACACACGCACACACACACCACACACACACACACCACGCACACACGACACACACAAACACACACACACGCACACACACACACACACACACACACACACACACACACCACACACACACACACACACACACACCACACCACACACACACACACACACACACACACACACGCACAACACACACACACACACACACACACACACACTACGTATGTCTGTGCTCATCATGCTATGTGAAATCTGACACTTCACAGGTCATAGTTCACCTTTGTAACAGTAGTGCGCTGAAGCACAGGACTATAGGACTACAGTAACGTAACATGATGAGGTCATGAGGAACCCCGGGCCTAAAAGCTGTTGTAACGTCAATGAACGCCAGCAACAATCAGCATTAACTACAAAAACGCGTATCGTGAGTGACAGCATGACATCAACACATTCTTAACGCCTTGGATGGAAGAATGTGTGTTGACTTGTTCAAAGGCCCGATGGCAACCCACTGGCAGTGAGACCGGGTTTGCATTAAGAGGGACTTTGCGTTAAGGTTCCCATGACTCTTGGCATCCTCCACACCCAGCTCTGACATCCACCCCCATCATCCACCCCCATCATCCACCCCCTTCAACGAGGGTCTCAGCCACACAGGGGTTACGAGCAGAGAGGGAGGGATCAGCAGTGGTTCACGAGGGATCAGCCGCGTTTGACCGCTCTGATCCGCAGCACAAAGAGGTGCCCCAGAGGCCTCCCCTCCACTCTGATCCGAAGAACAGCTCCACAGATACGAGGCGGATGACACCATACAAGCTTGTGCCGCTGTACTATGTGCACTTCACATTGCACTTCACTTGTACTTCACGTGCACTTCAATGTCGTGTCAACGTGTGCCAGCATTAATTTGCAAAGAGGGCAACAACTGCTACTGTTGTAGCCCCCATCACCTTCCATAGGACTGTGGACCCTTCTCACCCTAACCTTAGGAGTGTGGACCCTCCTCACCCTAACCCTAGGACTGTGGACCCTCCTCACCCTAACCCTAGGACTGTGGACCCTCCTCACTTAAATCCACCATTGTGTTTCCTTTGCATGCACGTTTTGCATAAGCATTCATTCTAGCACTTTTATTTTCTGCAAATGTTTTCTGACGACACTGCCATCTTGGGACATGGATACAGCCACTGACATTTCTTGGTAGTGTTTGGAGGTTAAATAGTTTGTACAACGGTATGTTGACCATCGTCTCATTGTAAACCCTAAGAAAACAGAAGGAAGGATCTATAATCCAGGAGGACACCTTGGGGATCATTCTCCGCCACTGGTCCATAATGTTTGTATAACCAAGCTGCAACACATACAGTATGTGTGTGTGTACATATTGACTGCAATCTTTCTTTGAATGTCTGTGTTATGTACGCGCTGGTAGAATCTACTTCTTGCAACGACTCAGGATGTTTGGGGTTGGACAGAGGGTGTTGATGTTATTTCATCATGCTGTGACAGATATCTTATTACTTTACTGAATCTCCTGATTTGGTTACGTATCAGTTCAAATCATAAATACAGACAATGGTGAGGGGGCTAACCTCTCTCCAAGTGCCTATGCCCAGTAGCTATGACCAGCACCAGTAGCTTCCCCATATCTATGGCCCATGAAAGTCATTTCCGCCATGTCTATTTACAACACCAGCTTCCCCACAGGTATACTGGCATGTCTCTTATTTAAGTAACCCAATCCGGCCTACCTGAGATAAAAGAAAGATAAAAGTATGGTCCTTGTATAGAAGCTTGTATAGAAGCTCAACAATTTGTCTATAAAATGATTTGGTCTTATTCTATTGTATTTTGTAGTATTGTATGATGTTATGTTAACTGTAGCAAAGCCATAGTAACCCTACGCTTGTCTGTAAAGATCCACAGCATAACCACAGTAACCATAGAAGGCTCTAAAGATACAGGTGTAACCTTAGTAACCATATGTGTCTCTAAAGATACAGGCGTAACCTTGGTAACCATACGTGTCTCTAAAGATACAGGTGTAACCTTAGTAACCATACGTGTCTGTAAAGATACAGGTGTAACCTTAGTAACCATACGTGTCTCTAAAGATACAGGTTTAACCTTAGTAACTATACGTGTCTGTAAAGATACAGGGGTAACCTTGGTAGCCATACATGTCTGTAAAGATACAGGGGTAACCTTAGTAATACATACATGTCTGTAACGTGATAAGAAACCTCTTAATGTCATGGTCCAACAGTTCTAACTAGTGTGTGTGTGTGTGTGTGTGTGTGTGTGTGTGTGTGTGTGTGTGTGTGTGTGTGTGTGTGTGTGTGTGTGTGTGTGTGTGGTGTGTGTGTGTGTGTGTGTGTGTGTGTGTGTGTGTGTGTGTGTCGGGGGGGGGATTTGCTATCAGCTCATTATGATACGAGAGATGTGAGAGATATATGTGACATGTGATATATGTGACATGTGATATATGTGACATGTGATATATGTGACATGTGATATATATGTGAGGGGGCGAGATGAAGGGAGAGGGAGCGACAGACAGAGAGAGTGACACATGCCAGAGTAGACCGTCAGACTGAACGGTATGGTAGGTTCTCCACCCTCATTCCTCAGTGTCTTAAGGAGTGTTCTTTGGCCCCTAGCCACCACCACCCAGCCAGGAGAGGCAGCGCTGCCCCACCCAGACACGCCCTGGCCTGGGCACGTCCTGGCCTGGACTGCTCCCCTCTGATCCTCTGCTCTGGCTCTAGCTGTGGTTGTTGTTGTAGTGTTGGTTGCTGGGTTGGTTGGTTGTGTTGTTCTGTTGTTGCATAGGTAACCAATCTCTGTTATTTGGGGAGATTAGTCCAATTGCAGTTTTTTTGTTTAATTTGTGGTGAAGTTTGAAGTCACATTTATTTGTAGATTAACCTCCATCTCCTTCTTTCAGTCTTCTGACTTATGTCACTGTACCTCTCTCTCTCGCTCTCTCTCTCTCTCTCTCTTTCTCTCTCTCCCTCCCTCCTGTCCTTTATTCGTGTAACGGGTTCATTTACCTACATTTTCATTTTCATTTCATTTACTCTCTCTCTCTCTCTCTTTCTCTCTCTCTTGCTTAGATACACACACACATAAACACACACAAACACATACACAAACACACACATACCTATACACACACACACACACACACACACACACACACACACACACACACACACACACACACACACACACACACACACACACACACACACACACACACACACCACACACACACACACACACACACACACACACACACACACACACACACACACACAATCACACACGCCAAAACCAAAACCTACACAAGCCATACCAGAGTTTATCAACTGCTCCATCAGGCGACTGATCACGGTTAGGATATTAACTAATCCAGCCCTCCCACCCCTAGCTCTCCCTCTTCCTCACTCCCCTTCTCTCTCTTTTTCCCACATTCTCTGGTCGTCTCTCGGCCATGTCATGGTGGTCAATAGGAAGGCCGTAGCTAAGGGCAACACAGTACACAGCCCACCCAATAGCCTCTCTCTCACTCTCTCTCTCTCTCTCTCTCTCTCTCTCTCTCTCTCCCTCTCTCCCCCTCTCTGTCTTTCTCCCGCCATGGCTAACCCTGTCTGTACAACACTAACAGTGAGTACGTTGGTACCTTATCTGCTCAGTTGATAGTCTTTAATCGTCTATAATCGTTTATTGTCTTTTCAGAAGTTGGCTGGTCGATCTCAATGTGAAGAGCGGAGGCATTCACTCTGCCTGGTTATAGATTGTATACCCTGTGTAGCTCAGTGGCCAGGGTTAGGGTTGTATTCTTTGTGTTGGCTTAAGTTATTCATTTGACTATTTCTGAATTACCATTCCCCTACCAGGCTACGGTTGTGAGGAGACTCAGCGGTACAACTCATCCTCCGTCGGAGAAACTAAGGAAGCTCCCAGAGGACAAAGTTG
This sequence comes from Melanogrammus aeglefinus, assembly GCA_900291075.1. Lineage (NCBI taxonomy): Eukaryota > Metazoa > Chordata > Actinopteri > Gadiformes > Gadidae > Melanogrammus > Melanogrammus aeglefinus. The sequence continues at coordinate 24,557 of OLKM01001944.1, forward strand.
AGCTACTTCAGGGTCCTGCCGTTGAATCGCAGCAGGTACTACATCAACACCGACCAAACTCTTGGATACAGAGTACACTCAGTTCCATGGTCTGTTATTTTTGGCAACTTGTGGGTGTACCTAGATGTCTCTGTCACTGTCACAGTGTCAGACTCACTTCATTAAGCATGATGTTGACAATGAACATTAGGGATGGCAGCCATGTTTTCTTTCTTCTTCTTCTTTCTTTCATCACCTTCATTTGTTTATTAAGTAGAATCAACAAACCGTTGCCTCTATGCCGACCATCTCTCTCCCATCAGCCTGCGCAGCAATGCAACCTGTCCAACCTGTCCGGCCAGCCATGTGATTCACATCCTCAGACAGAACGTGTTTCTCTCCTCCGCAGGCTGAGGAGAACGACGCAGGAGGAGAAGGACGAACAGAAGGAGAATCACGAGGAGAAGGGAGCCACGCTTTTCCAAGCCTCACAGATCTCCAGAAGCAAACAGAAGAGGAGCTAGCAAGCTTACACACAAGGTGAGAGTCACACACACACACACACACACACACACACACACACACACACACACACACACACACACACACACACACACACACACACACACACACACACACACACACCGACACACACACACACACACCGACACACACATTCCAACATACAGACACACCGAAACACACACATTCCAAGATACAGACACACACACACACACACACACACACACACACACACACACACACACACACACACACACACACACACACACACACACACACACACACACACACACACACACACACACACACACACACACACACAGACACACACATACACTGCAGACAACAAGATGTGCACATACACAGTCATCATGAATAACAGTCATACCAAGACTTGAGGTACACCAACCCTGCCCGACACCGGGCCCTGGTTCAGCCTCACCTGGGATATGCGCACCCTAGGGGGGTACAGGAGCTGGTTCCGGAAGGCCCTGGCAAAGAGTTCCACTCTGCTTTGTTAAACAACACAAGGAACAAATCCTGGATTGGAGCCGAAGTACACAAAGCGCAAATTACTGCGGTGACGTCTCCCTCAAAGGCATCTAAATACAAGCTGCTCTTATTTCTACCTTTACCTTTACTTTTCATTCAACGTTACTTTTGACATCGATACCTTCGGGGGGGAAAACCTCTCAGATGCTCCAACAAACACGTTAGTCTTCATAACGTTAAGATGGCCGTCGAGAACCGGTAACGTCATGAGGAACTTACTAGAACAACCGATGATATTTCTCAGCCCTTGTGGTGAGTTGTCAGTGAGGGGGTGATGTTCTGGATCCCGGCCCCAGCCTGGTCCTCATCTGCCCCGGGCCATCGGTGTTCCAGCTGTTAGCCAATCAGGAGGGTGGGATGTGAAGGCATGAGGTCATCTTGTTGATTCAGGTTCTCTGGAAACCCTCTGCTGAATCACTTACCTCATTGTCTCAGCCTGTGACGGGAATCGGGCCTGACAAGCTGCCACAGGTTGTTCAGATGTTGGATGTTCGGTTCAACTTTTACTTTTCTTTTGTTCCTCTGCTAGCAAGTTATAGCGCTTGCGGCGGGATGGGGTTTTGGTTGTTGAAATCCCCTCGCTTAAAGGCAGACTGAGAGAGCTCCCAGCGGGGCTCTAAACCTAACCTCTGACCGCTGACCCCTGACCTGGCTGTCAAGGGGTAAGCACATAAACAAAGGGGCCGTTGCCGTGACAACCCAGCAAGGTTCAGAAAGCAGCCAACGCCCCAAAGATCAGAAGCCTTGGGTGGAGGTCTACTGATGAGGTCTACTGACGGTGTCTCCACTAGAGGGTGGAGGTCTACTGACGGTGTCTCCACTAGAGGGTGGAGGTCTACTGACGGTGTCTCCACTAGAGGGTGGAGGTCTACTGACGGTGTCTCCACTAGAGGGTGGAGGTCTACTGACGGTGTCTCTAGAGGGTGGAGGTCTACTGATGGTGTCTCCACTAGAGGGTGGAGGTCTACTGACCGGTGTTCTCCACTAGAGGGTGGAGGTCTACTGACTGACGGTGTCTCTAGAGGGTGGAGGTCTACTGATGGTGTCTCCACTAGAGGGTGGAGGTCTACTGACAGTCTCTAGAGGGTGGAGGTCTACTGACGGTGTCTCCACTAGAGGGTGGAGGTCTACTGACGGTGTCTCTAGAGGGTGGAGGTCTACTGACGGTGTCTCTAGAGGGTGGAGGTCTACTGATGGTGTCTCCACTAGAGGGTGGAGGTCTACTGACGGTGTCTCCACTAGAGGGTGGAGGTCTACTGACGGTGTCTCCACTAGAGGTGGAGGTCTACTGACAGTGTCTCTAGAGGGTGGAGGTCTACTGACGGTGTCTCTAGAGAGGGCGGAGGTCTACTGACGGTGTCTCCACTAGAGGGTGGAGGTCTACTGACGGTGTCTCTAGAGGGTGGAGGTCCAGTGTCTCTGAGGAGAGCTTTGTGGAACACAATGTTACACAATAATATACCTATCCATCCATTTATCTTTCTCTATCTTCACACTATCACATTGACAGCTTGCGTGTGTGCCTGAGTGTGTTCAAACACACCTACATGTTTACAAAAGGCTCACGGTGATTTAAACCATTAACCTAATTATTACTTGTACTGCTCATACCAACGGCTAAAACACTAAATGCATGGAATAACTGCATGGAAGTATTCAAAAATTCTGAATACTTCAAATACTTCAAATTATTATATTATTATTATTATGTCCATCCAACCATGTCTGGAAACATCACACACACACACACACACACACACACACACACACAACACACACCAACACACACACCACACACACACCACACACCACACCATACAACACACACACACACACACACACACACACACACACACACACACACACACACACACACACACCCCACATTACACACAATGTCTTTTGAAATCAGTTGCTGTAGCTTCCTTTATATTTCCATGATATATATTTATCATATTCCTTAGAGTTCTTAGTTTTCCAACCAACAACGGAGCTGCACTCTGTTCTGTCTGTTTAACGGAGGTTTACCGCCCTCTGCTGGCCGTGCCCAAAGCTACCGTCATTCTCTAATGTGTGTGATGACCTAAATTAACTGTCTCTAACCACCACCCGCTCTACTGTCTAACCCCTACCTGGTCCTTAAGGACGTGTCTCGGTACTGTCTAACCGCTACCTGCTTCTTAAGGACATGTCTCTGTACTGTCTAGGTAGGGACCTGGTCCATAATGACCTGTCTCTGTACTGTCTAACCCCTACCTGCTTCTTAAGGACCTGTCTCTGTACTGCCTAACCCGTACTTGTTCTTTAATGACCTGTCTCTGTACTGTCTAACCCCTACCTGCTTCTTAAGGACCTGTCTCAGGACTGTCTAACCCCTACTTGTTCATTAATGACCTGTCTCGGCACGTTCTAACCTGTAATTGTTCATTCACGGCCTATCTCTGGACTGTTTAACCCCTACTTTGTTCATTATTGACCTGTCTCTGCACTGTTTAACCCCTACTTTGTTCATTATTGACCTGTCTCTGCACTGTTTAACCCCTACTTCGTTCATTAATGACCTGTCTCTGCACTGTTTAACCCCTACTTCGTTCATTAATGGCCTATCTCTGCACTGAGACCTTTGGTGGACCACCTCATAAGCAAACAGCAGGCATAGCTACTTTGCGCTGCAGTGGCTGAGCAAAGATAGCCATCACCCCCTTTTGTACACAATATTACTGCCAGAAGACCATGGTCAGTGAGAGACAGTGGAGAGACAACAATTAACAGAAATGAACACCAATGAAACGCAATGGAATGCACAATGCTACACTTTTGTATTCCTTTCTCAATATATATTTGAGTGTTATTGTTTATGTGTCTATTTCAAGAATAAAATCCAACGTACACCCTGCAGTACCCTCGCGTACCACCAGTGGAACATAGGAACACACGGCACTAGACACAATCCTAACTGATATGAGTCGTGTCTGAAGGGGGGCCTTGAGTGTCACTTGCACACTTTCTTAAGATACTGTACTGTACTATCACTACACTGTCAAGTTCTAAAACCAGTTTGGCAGCTCTTCCATTACACCCCTGCTTCAATGTGTGTATTATGTGTGCACCCATGGTAATAATGCAGCACTTGGGTAGTGCTAGGGCAGCACTAGGGCGTTTTGAAAAGGCCCTCAGCCAGCCGCTGGCTCCTAGTCTGTCACTATCAGACCTTCAGACCTGCTCAGGGGGAACCTACCCACGTGTGGGCTAGTGTCGGCCAACCAGATGTTAAGTGTTGGCCAACCAGATGTTGAGGGTTGGCAAACCAGATGTTTAGCTGTGTAGTGTTGGTTAGCCAGATGTTTAATGTTGGCAAACCAGATAATTGGTGTTGGTTGACCAGATATTTAGTGGTTGTTAACCGGATGTTTATTGTTGGATTACCAGATGTTTAGCGGTGTAGTGTTGGTTAACCAGATGTTTAGCTGTGTAGTGTTGGTTAACCAGATGTTTAGCTGTGTAGTGTTGGTTAACCAGATGTTTAGCTGTGTAGTGTTGGTTAACCAGATGTTTAGCTGTGTAGTGTTGGTTAACCAGATGTTTAGCTGTGTAGTGTGGGTTAACCAGATGTTTAGCTGTGTAGTGTTGGTTAACCAGATGTTTATCTGTGTAGTGTTGGTTAACCAGATGTTTAGCTGTGTAGTGTTGGTTAACCAGATGTGTATTGATGATAGTGTTGCTGAGTCAGATCTTGTGTGTGCTGTGGTCTAGGTTGGCTGAGATCAGAGGCCGTCGCCAGCTGTTGACCAGTGAGCTGCTGAACCTAAAGGAGAAGAGCAAGAGAGAAGCGGACCAGGAAGTGAACAGGAAGCGCAATCTTCAGCAATCCCGCGTAAGTCAGAACAGGAGGCATCATATGACTAGCCTAAACAGGATGTGAGACTAGATGGTTAGACTAGATGGTTGGACTTGATGGTTAGGCCAGATGGTTAGGCTAGGTGGTTAGACTACTAGATGGTTAGACTCGAGAGTTAAGCTAGATGTTTGGACTAGATAGTTAGGCTAGATGTTTAGGCTGATTGTATGGTAATAATAGATATTTAGACTATAGGGTTAGACTAGATGGTTAGACAAGATAGTTAGGCTAGATGGTTAGACTAGATGCTTCTACTATTGGTACGTTCAGGCTAAGGGTTATGCTTGTTTTATGCTTTCAGTAGATAGTAGTTGTGTTTATGGACTATGTTTGTTAGTTACCTGTACAGTATAATCAGTAACCAGACACTCCACACTCCTCATACTGTGGTACACCCTGCAGACACATGTTCAGGGGTCTTATCTTCTCTCCCCGTCCCGCTCTCCTTCAGCAGAGGGTTGGTGAGGAAGTCCAGGCCTCCGTATCGGACCTG
>OLKM01001944.1:35000-36037 GCA_900291075.1 Melanogrammus aeglefinus
TACAGCATGTCTCTATCTGATCAGAACACACTTGAGTGAGATGCTTCTCAAATAAAACCAACCACTTCACCTTGTTGCTGTGTCCTCACCCTCACACACGTTTGATTCTTTGTGTTGATTTGTACGCGAATGATTGCACACGCCTCTCCTACTGGTCAGATGGTGGTGGTGATACCAACAAAAACCCTTAATTCTGACAGGAATTCTGCATTTTTTTTATGTATTCATAGATATGTGTTGTTATTAATGTCCTTTCCTCCTGTCCTCTTGTCTGTCTCTGTCTCTGTCTTCTGTCTCTTGTCTCTGTCCCTCTCTCTCTCTCTCTCTATCTTATCCTCTCTCTCCTCCTCTCCCTCTCCTTCATCCGTCTCTCTCTCTCTCTGCTCTCTCTCTCTGTCTCCTCTCTCCTCTCTCTCTCTCTCTCTCCATCTCTCTCTCTCCTCTCTCCTCCAGGAGTCTGGGAGTTCAACCCTCTCCAAGCCTAACAGCCACAGCCTCAGCAAGAGGAAGCCCATCCACCCCCAGGAGCTTTCCGTCTCGGGGGCCCCCCCCAACCCCAAGTTCCAGCTCAACCTGTCCAGAACACGGCCATAACCGGGCTGGAGGGAGGAGCCCAGAATCCAAGCGGGCGCGGAGCGGGGGAGAACGCCCGCGGCTGACCCCTGGGAGTCCATCCCGTCTGGGGCCAAAAACTACAAGAGGGGTCGCCTGGAGTTCCGCTGGGCCCCAAAGACTGGGAATACCATGTCTGACCGGTGGGTGATGGGTATGGGGTGTGTGTGTGTGTTGTGTGCGCTGCAGTGTGTGTGTGTGCTGTGTGTGGTGCTGGGTGTGTGTGTGTGTGGTGTGTGTGTGTGGTGTGTGTGTGTGTGGTGTGTGGTGTGTGTGGTGTTGTGTGTGTGTGGTGTGTTAGGCGATTACGAAGTGTTTAGTCCAAGGGCTGCATCGAATCATAAATAAGAACAAAAAAATGTGAAGGGGTAAACTTAAAAAGAGCGGAATCATGATGGACATCTAGTGATCCAAAAGGGATTGCA